>JASAMY010002119.1:0-63845 GCA_030248085.1 Paralinhomoeus sp. GSCO2_6 | reverse complement strand
TCCCTGGCGCCCGCGTCTAGATATTCCTGTTTTGCAAAAATTCGGGCTTACGATAATCCGAGCAGGCAAGCAGGCAAGCAGGCAGATAAAGGAAGCAGGCAGATAAAGAAAGCAGGCATGTAATTTGCGACACCACACGTTAAACTTGTCCGCAATTTGTATAGCCGTCGAGTGACAAAATGGTGGATAGGCTTTCCCCTAAAGGATAGAGCGTTCCCCTAATGCGCGCAAATTTAAAATATCTACGTTTCCGCCGCTTATACAATCTAGCTCTAACTGCGACAGACTCACCAGTAGGAAATCAAACAATACAATTCAATTTTCCAACAAATTACAGTTGTTTAAACGCATGAAGTCTGCGGTGCAACTCTGCCAGGCTTACACGTTTCTTCTCAAACGCACTAAGTAGTAAGGAAGGAGCTCATGCGCATTGCACTAGCTGGCACACGTTACCGACACGACAACATTGGCAACGACAACACAAAAATGGCACAGCGCTACATCGCCGCGACGACGAATGAGATGCCCGCAGAAACTTCGCATGCATTCTGCAGGGGACGCGCCCAGTTCGTTAGAAATTAGAACCCGTACGCCCGTTTCCGTAAGGGAAATGAATGAACTGATGATGGTCGTGATCAAGCCGGTTCTTCGTCAGGTAGTCGAAGTCTGACGAGAAGCGATCGGCGTAGCCGGCTCGAGACGACTTAGCCGAGGGAGCGGAAGCAGTCGCCGCAGCGACCGTCGTCCGTCGCCTTTTGGGCTGGATCAGATGCTGAAGACCCCTGAGTGGCGAGAGTGTGGAAGGCGTCCGGCGGCGCCATTCGACTGCTGGCGGGCTTGTGACGACGACCGACTGGCGGAATGGGGCCGCCCAGAAGCGCAGCTGCCCACACAGCCCGCCCGCCGACGCGCCGTCCAGCACCGCGCTCTTCTTGATGAACACCACACTGAACATTCAGAACCCAGTTGCCTGGTGCTGACACCGAGGCAATCGAGTCCGCTGGCAAGGACGCACCTGTGGAAGCCTGGTGCGAGACGTACTTGACCGCCGTGCGCAGCTCGTACTCGTACGGAGCGGGCGGCCGCGCGCGCGTCCAGCTCGCTCTCGGCCGCCGACAGAGCAGTCACGCTGGGCGTTGACGAGTGACGACGAGCCGTGTTACTGGGCCGGCTCCGGCTAGCGTGTCGGTCGGCGGCTCTTGTCGACACCGCCGTGCCGACGGAGCCGGCACCGCCTGTTGGCCAGAAGACGGAGCGCTGCGACACCGCTTCCAGACTTGAGTTGACGAAACGAGACGACGGTTCACGAAGGGTCGCCAGGGATGAACGAGCGCGCCGACGCGTTGGTGGGTTGCCTAACGGGCCGGCTGTCGTCGTACGGCATCACACACTTGTTGGCGACGACTTACGCTGTAGACGAAGGCCCAGACGCTGTCGACACGTCTCGCCCGCCCGGTGGCTCTTGACGTCGAGTCGGCAACGATGCACACGGGCGCCGCCGCGTTGCTCGGCCGCCCCGCTGGTCGGCGGCCCTTCTCAATGCTGCCGAAGGAGTCGGCAGAGTCTGGCGAGACGACAGGAGACACACGGCAGCGGCGAAGCGCGCTGTCGACGGACGGCGGCACGCTGTTAACGAGCCGCTATTGACGACGAGACGACACGACCGTTGACGGAGTCGACAGCGATGCACGCGCGCACCGACGCGTTGCCCGGCTGGATAGCGTTTTGGCTGTATCAAGGTACCACACACTTGTTGGCGACGACTTACGCTGCAGACGAATGCCCTGACGCTGTCGGACGGCACGGTGGCTGTTGCTTACGGCGCGTCGACAGCGCTGGCAAACGCGCGCTGCTGCGTTGCGCCGCCCCGCCCGTCGCAGGGGCTTCTTGACGCTGCCGACGGAGTCTTCCGGCAGAGTCTGGTTAGACGACAGGAGACTGACGGCAGCGACGACGCTTGCTGTCGACGGAGGGCGGGACGCTGTGGACGAGTCGCTATCGGCGCACGGCCGCACCGACGCGTTACTCGGTCGGCCGACGTGTCGGCGGTCCTTGTCGACATTGCCGACGGATCGTGCGGCACAGGCTGGAGGCCGCCGGAAGACGAACAGCAGGCGGCAGCAGCAACGACCGTTAACTACGACAGAAAAATTACGAACAAACAATTTAAATTGGCGCCTACAGTATCTCCGCTATTTTCTACAGTATCTCCGCTATTTTCTACAGTATCTCCGGTATTTTCTACAGTATTTTAGGGGAACGTCTCGACACGGACAAAATGGTGGACAAAATTACCATTTGTTCGGATTTTTCTCAGGAAATGAGGGATTTAACTCCGACAAAAGCAAATAAGGAGGGACTAGTCGACTTGCCGACATCGCCGAACAGTCAAAGTCCAAAACGGTTGACCAGCGGCCCTCGCCGGGGTCTTTGTTGGGGCGACGCGCGGCCGAGTCGAGCTCGCCTGATCTGATGACGACCAGTCGTCGACCAGAAACGAGGCGGTAGAAAACTGCTTTGTTTGGCAGCGCCCAAATCAGGCTCGCGGCCGCCTTCAAGAAGATCAGATTAGTCACCGCGTGACGGTGGACGGCACCTTGGTTTCGTCTCATTCATGTTCGACTGCCAAACGAGGATCAAGACGAAGGAGTACTACTGCGAGCGCGCGCTTGCCGTCGCCGACTCCTGCGGCGGCCTGCTGCAGGCCTACCTCACGTTTCACGAACGTCGCGGACAAGGTTCGAGCGACCAAGACGGGCGTCTACTTGAATCCGTTAATCCCATCTGGTAAATTGTTCCATTCAATCTATTTTCAAGTTTTCTTCATCAGTATTTCGTATTGCGTTGTCAACTATCCGTTGTTTTTTTTTAGGCTCGCTAAGAAAAGGATTCTCTCGTCATTCGGAGGCGGTGTTGACGCGGCCGAACGAACGCCGACTCGGTGTCACGCTGCCTGCTCCATTCTTGGCCGGTGACGCGACCGAGAAGGCGCTCTGCTCCTGCGGCTGTGGCATGGCCGGGCCGTCCCCTCCAGCCGCCAACAGCTTGCGCCAACAGCTTGCGCCAACAGCTTGCCGCGCGGCCCGTCCGGCCTACGGGCGCCGCCGTCGAATACTACATGGATCCCGATGAGCCGTTCCACGTTCGCGCCGTGCGCCACTTCCTCAAAGAAAAGCGCTCGGCATACAGCTGCTGTACGGGGTACGGGGTACAGCCCTTGAGCCACTTAGCCGATCCGATCGATCTCTTTGACCTACCTTGATCTCCGCCCCACCCTTTCATGAATGCCCAGCTCAACCCCCCCCCCCCCCCACCCACCGGCGTCCCGCCACGTGAACCTGCTCGGATTCCCCTCCCATCGTTGGCAGGGGTATTGTCAGCTCTTTTTAATGGTGTTTGCTCGTTTCAGGGGAGAATCGTTGTATCTGAAAATCGTTGTATCGGTTGCACAATTTAAAAAAAAAGTTTTTTTTTTTAAAAAAAAAAGTTGGATTTTTTTTTTTAAATTAAAAAAAAAAAAATTTCTCTGTTTTTGGGTAAAATTTAGCTTTTGAGTGGCAAAAAGGCGTTTAAATGGTGTTTAGATGGTACAATTAGTAGTTATTCATGCATAAACTTGCTTATTTTTTTTTAATTTAAAAAAAAAAACTTGAAATTTTTTTTTTTTATGCAACCCTGTCTGACACCGAGCGGCCTCCCTTCGACCTGGTGGTTGTGCACCGCGAACGCTACTCCTACAGGGACGCGACGGGTCGGTCAGGAGCGCGTCAGGTCCACTAAGGGAGACTGTGCCCTGCACCTCCGCTATGAGTAAGATTTTGGGGCATTCACCGATTTTGGTGACGAATCCAGTATGGGGTGGGGACGGGGACGGGGTATGGTGCAATTGAGATCCCCCTCCCAACAACTAGTACTTGTGCTGATATTTATATTTGCAACAGGACCTGTAGGTCTTGCTCTGAGTACCCCACCTCCTGCTTTTTCCTCCACTGATGAACCGCCGCCCCCCTCCCACCGCAAATGACTCGCGCCATGGATAGCGCGACTAGTTCACTGCAGGTGCATCGTCCCTCGGTACTCGCCATGCTTTGGTACGGCGCTGCTGACGTTGTCGACGGACGGACAGACACAGAGCCCACCTGTTTAGCCTGTTCGTAGTGCAATGATGCGCCCCTGTCCTTTCTCATTTTTTTGTTGTTTTCCCCACTCCCCAGTCCGTGGCGGATCCCTTCCCCTAGTCCGTTTCCGAGGTCATTTGTTGGAGGTGCAATCTCGTTTGCTTCATTGAAAGGAATTCTCGGTTGTTTTGCATGCTTCGCTCTGTTGCACAGCACCCAATCACATTCAAATTCCACGCGCACACACCCGTCGAAAACCGAAATGGAACTGTTGACCATTTTTAGTTAGTGGATGCGCGCGTATTGCGTAATTCCATGTAACGCGCGTAGTGACCGGACGCACGCGCAATGCTATGTCACGGGGCGAACAGACGCATCCGACGAGCACAGCGTGCAGTTTGTCTAATCGTTGTTTGTGCTGCACGTGTTTCGCTTGCAAAAAGTTACAATTGCAATTGGGTACGTAAAACAGAGCTTACGCTTTCATTTTGAAAACTTTTATCACAGTACCACAGTTCGATGATAATTACGCAGATTCTCAAGGGTATTTACGCATATATTTGCTTGCAACTTGCCTGCTTCCTTTATCTGCCTGCTTGCCTGCTTGCCTGCTCGGATTATCGTAAGCCAAAATTCGCATAAATAGAGGAAAAAGATCGAAAAATGGCAGATGAAATGAATCTGCAGAGTCTGACACGCGTCGACGTGTGCGCCGAGCGGATTTTGGAGCGCGCCACACAGTGCGCCCTCTACACCTTTGACACAAAGTCCAATTCTTGGGTGGGCAAAGAAATTATATAATGTTATAAATAATAATAAAGTATTATTATTGTTTATTTTTAGACGAAATCGGAGACCGAGGGCTGTCTGTTCGTATACAAGAGGGCGGCGCCCCCTTTCTACAGTCTAGCAATCAAGAACCGCAATTCTCTACAGGACTATATAGAGCCGATTACTCAAACCGTTAATTTCGACTTTAAACCGCCCTATTTGTACATGAGAACGCAGGAGGGTGTGTGTTTGTTTTTTCATGGGTTTAATTTAATTAAAAAAATGATAAATTTGAGGGAATTACAGGCGACATCAAAGGGATTTGGTTCTACGCAGAGGAGGAGGCGCGGCGGCTGACGTCGCTCATTTTGAGGTTTTTGTTTGTTTTTTTTTTCAACTTTTTTATGAAATTAATTTTTTTGTTTAGACTTCAACAGGACAAGAAGGGTGCATTGAAGTTTGGCAACGGCTCAGCGAAGTCAACCGCAGATCACAAACCGTTGTCAGCCAAGAAAAAACAAAGCGGTAGCAGCAGCACGCCCAAACTACAGAAGCCAATAGCGCAACTGGCTGCCGCCACAACACCGCCTAGCAAAGTGTTTTTTTGTACTTTTTTTTTCTTTTTTTTTCCTATGTAAGTGCGTGCGAGCTTGATGGCATTTGCCAAGGTGCTTCTTCTCGCGCTGGCTTCACTTTTCCATTCACCCGGAATTGTTCACTTCAGTCTGAATTATTTTGGCCAAAAAGTACCTGTTCAGATGCCATTTTGGTACGACGGATTTTTGTTCTAGACATCCTCCACCCCCAGCACTGTCGATTTGAGGGCTGGGCTGGGGACCTCGCCCCCAATCGTAGGGCCATTTACCCTACCCCCCCCCTCCCTACACCTGACCCGATCCGACTACAGCTATATGCCTCGCAACCGGGTAGCGTATGGCGTAGTGGTAGAGAATCGGCCTCTTGCGCGCACGGTCCGGGGTTCGATTCTCGATGGACCTACTAAAAACGAGTCTTTCCCTATTCATGGATTTTCTCGTGCTGTCGCTGCCCTAGATTTCGGAAGGCGTTTTTCCGCATGTCTTTGGCTACGTATACGGCTCTAGACGGGAAGGCGTCATGAAGATGGACCATTGATGGCCTCATAGCGTTGCCTCCAATTCAACGAATGCCCCGAGCCCAGACCGAAGTGCCCCTGTTACATATATCACGTACTGAAAACCGGGATGCGTCATAACTGGGGGCACGATTTCCCAACACCCCCCAGACACCGACCCCCCCCCCAGACACCGACCCCCCCCCCCCAGACCCCGACCCCCCCCCCCAGACACCGACCCCCCCCCCAGACACCGACCCCCCCCCCCCCCCATACCCCGACCCCCCCCCAGAATTTTCCCAAGGGATTTTCTCCTTGTCAAAACGATAAAAACGAGTAAATGGTGGTGTTTTTCAGTGCTTTTCAGTGTTATAGCACCATTAAACAGTTAAATAATACTATGTAGAGCCTATTTATACCCGTTTTATTACCAAACTACCAGTATAAGTCAAAAAATGGACTACTATGCCCCCACATTTTGCTCTGGATATTCCCCCCCCCCACCAAAAAGTGCCTTTTATCCCCCCCTCCCACTCTTCCAGACCTGTTATAAGTATGCGATGCGTGAGTGCGTTTCTTCCGCGCCGTTGTGTGCATACCTGTAACCAGGTCTGGAAGAGTGGGGGGGATGGCTGAATTCTGGGGGTTGGGGTGTCTGGAGCAAAATGTGGAGGTAGCTGGCCATTTGTTGAGTTATACTGGTACTTATTGGTCAAAAATGGGTATAAATAGGGTCAAAACAGTATTATTTAGCTCTTTTACGGGTATATACCACTGAAATACACCAACATTTACTCACGTTTACCGTTTTAGAGAGAGAGTGAAAATCCCTTGGGAAAATTCCGGGGGGGGGGGGGGGGGGTTGGTGGGCAGTGTTGGAGAAATAGTGGGGGCTGGTAACCCCCCCCCAGTCAACAGGCATGATTGCGTGGCCTCCGTGAATGCTTCCCTCGTCAGCCGAGCGAGCCGGGAGCGCCCCCTCCCCTCCTACAGCAGCTGATGCAGTCGCAACTGCCCTCGACCGTATCTTCTGGGTCCCCCAAGGGCCACCCTAGGTCCGGCCCCCAGTCGGCGGCCGCCAACAAGAGTGAGTCGCCAGTCCAGCGCGCGCAGAATGCAACGGTAGGAATCTTAATTTTTTTTGTTTCTACTTGTATTTAGTATTAAGGAAAAATTTGCAGGCAGCTGCAAAAAAGGGGAATATGTGACTTCCGTAGAGCTGAAGTCCACTTTGAAAAAAGATTGTATAAATAAGAGCATTGCAGTGGAGTCCACTTTGAAAAACGATTGTATAACAGCATTGCAGTTGATGTGGAGTCCATTTTGAAAAACGATTGTATAAGAGCATGCAATGGTATGAACAATCAATTTGCTTGTCACATATTCGGCGTTTTTAGCGCTCGCTACATGATGACAGAATACAGTGGCACTTAGCATACTAGGAAAAGCGCATATCAACCTATGCACACACTCACACGCGCACGCACGCACGTACATAGACACTCAAATATTTTGTAAGTTGGAAATGATGAGCCAATGAATAGAATATTTTGATTCTACCACAGTTCGAATTACGATACCTACAAATTGTTCTATTCTGCAAACATACGTGCAGTCTGGAATTGGGATAACTGATTCTTTGAAGCACAGTAACAGAAATTTGTTGTGTTAATGGATGGAGAATATGCACAACAGGCACTTCAGGTATAATTTAAGGAGCTGTTCTACAAACACAATCTACATTACCGTTTCGAAACTTCTCATTTACCTGTCCTTTGAGAATCCGTAATCAGCAGCATTGAAATACATACCACACCACACCAAGAGTCCAGTTGCGCTTATGGTTCTTAGTTCTATCTGCAATGTGCGTAGGGCAGTGGTGTGTGTCACTTTTAGCTGGGCAACAGTGATGTCACTAGAATGACTGTTGTCCGAAATGAAATATGCCAAAATAGCTCACGCTAAAAACGCCGAATATGTGACAAGCAAATTGATTGTTCATACCATTGCATGCTCTTATACAATCGTTTTTCAAAATGGACTCCACATCAACTGCAATGCTGTTATACAATCGTTTTTCAAAGTGGACTCCACTGCAATGCTCTTATTTATACAATCTTTTTTCAAAGTGGACTTCAGCTCTACGGAAGTCACATATTCCCCTTTTTTGCAGCTGCCTGCAAATTTTTCCTTAATACAGTGTTTTTTCGTATTGACATGTACGAAATGTGCTCCCACGCATGCACGGATTTCGGGTGCAAACAAGGTGCACAAAACAGGGGGCGTGAGTTTCCCTACCACAGTAGCATACATGTAACCGGGTTTTTGAAGTGGGTGGGGGGGGACGCCAGAGACCATTCTGTGGGGGGAGGGGGTGTCGTAGCCGAAACGTCGTATTAAATAAAAATGTGTACAGTGTACAAGTTCAAAACTGTAGAATTTCTTTACAAACACCTTCCTTCCTGGGCAACGTCTCGAACACCAAGGACGTGCTGCAACTCCTCGAGTTACAGAATCAGGGGCTGAACACCAGCGAGTGGCGCGTGACGCGCTCGTTACCCCAAGCCCGACCACGAGGACGCCACCACAACCAGCATGCTCGTTGAGGACGCGTCCTATGCCACCCTCTGCGCGGCCAAGATGGTGGTCAACTACGGCGTGCGTGCGTGCGTGCATGCGTGCGTGCATGCGTGCGTGCGCGCGTGCGTGCGTGCATGCGTACGAAAGTGCGCGAGTGCGTGCATGCGAGAGTGCGGGCGTGCTTGCGTGCGTCGGTGTGTGCGTGCGCGCATGCAAGAGTGCGGGCGGACGTGCGTGCGTGCGTGCGTGCGTCAGTGCGTGCGTGCGTGCGTGCGTGCGTGCGTGCGTGCATGAATGTGTGTCTTGTGAGGTTGCACATAAAGCCCATCCCAAAAGCACTTGAAGTCAGCCAAAAAATATTTTAACATCTGAAAAGAAAAACGAAAAAACTGAAAAAATGCAGGGTGGTTCATGGGAACAACATGGGTGGGGCAGGAAGGGACACTGGGGTAACGCAATATTGATTGGTTTTTAAGAGATGGCAGAGACGCCAGCGGGAGTCGAACCCGCGACCTCTCGATTTGTTGTCCAAGACGCAACATTACTAAGTGTTCCGGATCTCAAGATTGTGGGCATTTAGGAAGAATCCATTTGGGGGATTAATTTCTGATTGTATACAGCATATGTTTGCAAAGTTTCATGCCGATTACTTTAACAAAAAAATTATAAAAAAAAAATAAAAATAAAATCATTTTTTGAAGGTTTAGGAGCTCATATCTCATTATCCAGTGATGAAACTTTAAAAACATTGACACCGATGACTCGCCTTGACGTATTGTTCACGAAAATAAAAAAAAAATTGGGGGTTTACATGGCATTTTTTGGAGTTTTACTCTTGTCGGAACTATCAAAAAAATTCGGCTATGGCGACATGGAAGTCGGAGCGACCTGAATTGCTGAAAGTGAAATGCTACATGTCTGGGCGGTCAACTTTCACCATTATAGCAAATCTCTCCGATGAGCGGTTGAAGCGCCTATAGCTGACAAAGTTTTGGCTGAAAAAACGGCTATGTCCAAAAAAACGGGAAAAATCGGCCATAACTCAAGACTGGAAGCAACTAGGAGCAAATGCATTTGAGGTAGAAATTGCCACCATAGACTGCGTATCCATGCCAAGTTTCAGCCCAATCGCTAGCGGCGTTCAGGAGCGGCGGTCCAAAAAAGTGGCAGAGAACACGAAAAAAAAAAAACCCGCGTTTTCACAACATTTTTGGAGGTATCGCCCCCTTGCAGCAAAACAAGGAAACGCGTTATGGCGCGTTCGATGCCCCAGAAGAAGGCGGTTCGTTTGAGCTATAACGCGTCCAAATCCGTTCAGGCAATCAAAAGTTATAGGCGATCGAAAATTCAAAAATCCGCATTCAGAAGTCGTCACATATTAGGGTTGTACGCTGACGCGTACACCCTGATTTTGTTTTTTTTTCTAATTGTTTAACCCTGGGTGGTTGGTACTTAGCGAAATTGCGATCGCAAAAGGGTGGCCTGTACCTTTAATAGCCCCCCCCCCCACCACATCGGCTTACTCATGTGTGTTGGATTCCTCATTGCTACCTTCTAAATTAATTAATTAATTAATTAGAAAGTAATTTGCTCTTCCACTCTAGCGACCACTGGACCTCAATGAGGACATGCCGCCATTGACAGCGGCCGAACAGCGACGGCTCGAAGAGGAGGAAGACGCGTTCGAGATTTTAAAATTTTTTAATTTTTTTTTAATGCAAAATTCGATTTTTCGAGTTCTCTGCCTGCAGAGGAGCATTTTTGCCTGAAATCTGTAAAAAAAAAATGACAGCGTTCTTCTCACATGCGTAACTCAGTGGTACCGCGGTGAGAGTCGAACCCCCGATCACGCGCGTGCCGGGACGACGCCCTACCACTGAGCTACTCGCTCTAAACATTTTTTTTTTTCAATTGTGATTCTTTCGTCTGTTGAGTATTCTAATTACCTTTCAGCCTCGAGGCGGAACTGCGCGAGGTCGATGCGAGCCTGAGGCGAGGTCTCGATCCGCAGGAGCCTAACGAAGTACTCTAGGAATAATTGCGAAATTCAGGAAATTTGTCAAATTTTCTTTTGTATTTAGGTCTTTGAAGACAGCGATTCGACCGCGCCCACGGAAGGACTGCTGAAGACGCCGGCGTTTTACCTGATGGGTGCGGTGGTGTATCGACTATTATTGTGCGCTTTCGCGCAGTTATGCACGCACGCACGCACACACGCACTGACCATCTACTTACAACTCCGGCGGCTGTCCGTCTGTGTCTGTCTGCGTCCGGGCTATAACTCTCGAACGGCTCGACGGATCCGGATGGGCGATGGCTCGTTCGACCCGCCATCACCAGAACGTTTCTCAAATGTGAATCGCATTTGCCAACAGTTGGTCAATTTGTCGAAGTCGCTAAAAACGCTTTTGCGAAGATGCGAACCACTGAAAAAGACGCGCCAACAAGGACGCCCTGACGACAATCAGAAAAGTGGACCGATTCGGCACGCCCGTCAGCTCAGGATCGATGGACGCACATGGCGGCTGACTCAGGTGGATCTTCACGGCCAGTTGGCGCGCACGACGCGCACCCTTGTCATCACGCTGAACAGGCAGACTGGACGGCACACTGAGCAGCTAGCACGACTGATGGGCGGACTGGACGGCACGCTGAACAGCTAGTGCGCCCGACAGACGGACTGGACTGCACACAGAACAGCTTGCACGCTCCACAGTGGGACTGGATGGCACACTGAACAGCTAGTGCGCTCGTCAAGGGGACGAGTCAAACCACTGAACAGCTAGAGCACTTGTCACACAGACCAGTCAGCATGCCAAACAGGCAGCGCGCTTGTCACTAAGACGAGTCGACCCACTGAACAACTAGAGTGATCGACAGGTGGACTGGATGGCACGCTGAACAGCTGGGGCGATCGACAGGCGGACTGGGTGGCACGCTGAACAGCTAGCGCGATCGACAGGCGGCCTGGACGGCATGCTGAGCAGCTAGCGCAATCGACAGGCGGACTGGACAGCATGCTGAACAACTAGCGTGATCGACAGGTGGACTGGATGGCACGCTGAACAGCTGGGGCGATCGACAGGCGGACTGGGTGGCACGCTGAACAGCTAGCGCGATCGACAGGCGGCCTGGACGGCATGCTGAGCAGCTAGCGCAATCGACAGGCGGACTGGACAGCATGCTGAACAACTAGCGTGATTGACAGGCAAACTGGATGGCACGCTGAACAGCTGGGGCGATCGACAGGCAGACTGGATGGCACGCTGAACAG
Organism: Paralinhomoeus sp. GSCO2_6; assembly: GCA_030248085.1. NCBI lineage: Eukaryota > Metazoa > Nematoda > Chromadorea > Monhysterida > Linhomoeidae > Paralinhomoeus > Paralinhomoeus sp. GSCO2_6. The sequence goes on along the minus strand of JASAMY010002119.1, from coordinate 52,009 downwards.
CTAGCACGATCGACAGGCGGCCTGGACGCAGTGGACAGTGTGCTGAACAGCTAGAACGCTTGTCACGCGGACCAGTCAGACTGCTGAACTGCTAGCGCGCTCGTCACACAGACTGGACAGCATGCCGAACAGCTAGTGCGCTGGTCACGCAAACCACTCGACCTGCTAAGCAGCTAGCCTGCATTGACACGTGGATGAGTCGACCTGCTGAACAGCTAGAACGCTCGACACACGGACCAGTCGATCCACTGAACAACTAGTGCGCTCGTCATGTGGACCAGTTGGCATGCCGAACAGCTAGCGCTTGACACGTGGACTGACTCAATTGCATGCTGATTGGCTATCATGGTTTAGACATTGCCAGTTAGCTGGGCTTGGCACGTGGACTACATAGCTCGACACGGTGGCTGACTCAGGGATGGGTTGCTATGTAGGTGGCTGAGTGGCCGAAGGCCGCTACGGGCGTCTAGTACCTGTAACCGGGTCAGAGCGATTGGGGGGGGGGGGGGTGGGTGGGAAGGTTTTTTTGTGGGGGGGGGGGGTGTCTGCAGCAAAAAGTGGTGGGAGCTGGCCACTTTTTTAGTTATTCTGGTACTCTTTGGTCAAAAATGGGCATAAATAGGGTCTAGACAGTGCTATTTAGCTGTTTTATGGTCGTATAACACCGAAAAGCACTGAAAATCACCAACATTTACTCACTTTTATCGTTTTAGACGGTTTGGGGTTTGGGTGGGTGTTGAAAAATAGTGGGGGTAATCTCCTCATCCCCAGTTACAGGTATGGTGCTATGCGGGCCATTGCCGGCCTCCTAGCGCTGTTGCCCCAAATCCAACAACCACACGCATGTACATGTACAGCTGCTTTCCCGGTTCAGACTCCAGTTCGCTGGCGCCGCCCCTTCGACCGGTGGGCACCGCAGCGACCGACCTCAGCATGATCGCCGAGAGGGGTACCCCCGACCGCCTCGAGCAGGAGGAGACCCCCCTCGAGGGGGACGCCGCCAGCCCCCCTCCGGCAGGGTACCCGGCCTACAACGGCACGCAACCGCAGCAAAGCGTCCAAATGCCGGCCGTCGCGTCGTCCAGCTCCGTGAAACCGGTTTCGCTGCTGGGCACAGGTGCCTCTACCTCAGTTGTCTTGATGTAAATGACGTCATTTTTAACCCCCCCCCCCTACCAGTTACACGTAGGCTGCGCGCGGGTCACTAGCGGATCCCGAAGGGGGTCTCCCCCTCCTGTCAGCGCCGATTTGGGGGGGGGGGAGAAGACGGAAAGAAGGACGAGCACAGGGCAACAGTGGCGGGCAACAGCTAGGGGGGGGGAGGGGGCGTTTGCCCCTCCCAAAATTTTCAGAGACCCGATTTTTTCCACAGGGGGTACCCTTACGAAAATTCCCGGTTAGACACAAGACACAAACAGCTGTCTTGCCCCTCCCAAATCCAAATCCTGTCTACGCCACTGCAGGGCAAAGTAGGCAAATTCGTACGTTTTCCTTGGATTAAGGCACCCAAAGCGTAAAATTTTCGCCTGTGGCGCTGTGATTCTATTGCAATCCACTATTGTGTGTTGAAAATAGTGCAAACAAGGGGAGTAACTTCCAAATGCCCCCCCCCTCCCAGTAGGTGGGCGGTGCCGCGGATGGAACGCGCACCAAGTTTTGCATGCGTTTAGCATTTTTTAGAGATAATTTTTTTCAGAAGATCTGAGTCGAATGCGTCTTCGGGAATCGGAGCAGCTGCCGGCGCTCCACCCCCTCACCAAGGACCAAATGTCCCAGGCGATTTCGTACATGCTGAAGGTGGTGATTTTTCCTTTTTTTATTACTTTTTTTAAAAATTTTATTTTATTTTTTGCATTTAGCACGACCAAGGGTTCGTCTCCCAACTTCACGAGGCCTATTTGAAGAGTCTGAACGAGACGTTATTTTCCAACCGGAAATGACAAAAAAAACTTAAAACGAACTTTATTTGCTTGTACTCCAGTCTTCTGCTTTTGAGACTGAACCCCGCTCTAAAAGCGATCATACGGCGCTCTCTAAATTCGATTCTAAATGTAAGTATAAGGTGAAAAGTAGAAACCTAGATAGACGGGTCGGGCCACTGTAAAGTTTACTTGAAAAAACGGTGGTTGTTGCAGTTACAGTTTGCGCGTGCGTGCGTGCGTGCTGTTGTCACCCCCACCCCTTTGCGACGGCGCTATGACTGTTTTCCTGCGGACAATCGCTCTGTTCTGCTGTGCGCATCTGCCTTGATGGAGCAACGTCGTTTTTTTGTGTTTCTTAAAAAAAACAGCTAGCGCATGCGGTGACTGGAAGACCTCTTTTCAAAGTGCGTCCGGCAAGGGGGCTGCAGAAGTATAGTGCCCCCAGCCAGGCACGATCATTGCTGTTACGGTATCGCTTCTTCTCCGCTACGATCAGAAAAGCAAATGGTGAACTGGAGTAGCCGCAATTCGAGTTCGGCTGTCGTTAGGTTTCAAAAGTTCAGTAATTGATGCTAAACTTCCGAGCGGGAAACTGACACTGACGGTTTGATTGGTTGGCACTTCATTGAGTTCTGTCGGCAGAGAGGGCGCGTCTGCCGGCACGCTCGCACAAGCATTGCTATGCTTGGCCTAGTGGTAGAGAATCGGCCTCTTGCGCGCACGGTTCTGGGTTCGATTCTTGTTGGATCCACCAGGACTTCCCTCTCGATGGATTTTCGCCTGCCGTCGCAGCTTGGATTACTGCTGGCGTTCTTCCGAATGTCTGGCTAATTCTGCGGCTCTAGACGGGAACGCGTCATGGAGATGCCATATGGGCCATTGACAGCCTCCTAGCGTTGCCTAAAATCCAACAACAACAATTTGCTGTGCTGTTTGCCTGTTGCATGCGTTGCCCTTCCGTTGCGCGTCGTTTCATCCGCTTGCCATCCCATGTTTGTGCGTCTTTCGCGACGCGAAATGCAGAGTCGCTCTCTTTTTGCGGCTGACTGCGCTGGCGTCGCTCCCGTTATTGCGTCGTCGTCGTCGCGCCGCGCGCGCGCGCGGCGTTGCAGAACGCGCGCCGGCGCCGGCGCCTGCGCGCGGCGCGCGCTCGCTCCAGCGCGCCGCCGCTTCGTGAAACCTGCTTCGGCAGCCGAGAAATTGGGGCGCCAATCGCCGCCGGCAGCGGCGCGTCGAGGCGCGACCGCCGCTTAAAGACGCCGGCGACGGGAGGACGAGACGCTGTCTTCTCCTCCGCACAACAACAACCCTCCTTTCTTTCTTCGAAACAAGAGAGAAAAGCCCAAGCCAACAAGAGTCATGGTGGACTACGATCGTTTCGAGAAGTGAGCCGTTGCTGTTGGGTTGTGAGTGACGAAGGAATGGATGGATGCTTGTTGGTTGAGAATATGGCGAAGAACTTTTGTAGTGTGTGTGCGAAGAACGTAGGAGAACGAGGAACCACAGAATACAGTAGCCGGAGATTACGGTAGACTGCGATAGAATCGGTTCAGAGTATTTCAGGATTTTGAATTTGTTGTGAATGCGCCCACCAAAACGGCCTTACCTACGCAGATTCAGTTTTACTCAAAATTACATGCAGTCTTTCCTACCGTAATCTTCAACATTTTTCTTCCATGTTGTTGCAGGCACGATGAGGAGGACGAGGGCTCGCTGCGGTTCGTGGCGTTCGCGGCGGTCTCGCTGTCGACGATCGCGATCACGGCCTGCCTGATCACCTTCCCGCTCGTCTTCCACCACGTCCAGACGCTGCAGGCGGGCGTGCAGGGCGAGGTCGAGTTCTGCAAGACGACCAGTCGGCAGATGTGGCGCCGCATGAGCCAGGCACCGAACCAGTTCAACGGCGAGAAGCTCGAGGACGGCCTCGACCTGCTGTTCCGCGCCACCCGTCAGGCGGAGGAGGACCGCTGCTGCACCTGCCAGCAGGGCCCGCCAGGACCCAACGGCAACCCCGGACGCGACGGCAACCCGGGAGCCGCCGGCGGAGACGGAGGCCCCGGAGAGGCGGGACCCGACGCCGCCGCGCGCGACGTCCTCCAGGTTCGACGCGACGCGCATGGACGCCGAGACGCGGCTGGACGCGCGCCATCGCTCGTTTCAGCCCGCGCCGCCCCAGTGCCCCTGCGACGAGGTGCCCGGACCCGCCGGCCCCAAGGGCCGTCCCGGCGCGCCCGGCCTCGACGGCCGTCCCGGCGGCCGGGGCCAGCCAGGCAACGCCGGACCCCAGGGCCTGCAGGGCGGCCCCGGCCAGCCAGGCCGCGCCGGCCAGCCCGGCAACCGCGGCGCGGCCGGCCAGCCCGGCGACTCGCGACCGTCCGGCCGCGCCGCTCCCGCCGGCCCGCCCGGGCCCGGAGGCCGACCCGGCCCGCGCGGCAACCCCGGACCCCAGGGCCCGTCCGGCCAGCCGGGTCAGCCCGGAAGCGACGGTCAGCCCGGTCCCGACGGCCAGCCCGGCAACCCCGGCCGCCCAGGACCGCCAGGCAAGCCCGGCGACGAGGGACCTCCCGTACGTTTCCGATTTTCTTTCAAAAATTCCCGCGAGAAATTCTCACACAAAATTCAGGGCCAAGAGGGTGGCTGCTCGCACTGCCCACCGCCCCGTCTGGACAGCGGCTATTGAGGAGCGCCGCCGCCGTCGTCGACGTCCAGAGAATAGGAGAAGACCGCCGTCGATTTTGTCCCAATTCCCAGCCCAAATCCCAACGCCCGCAGCTGATAGCAACATCGCTAGAACCTGCCTCTTACTAGCGACAACCGTAGCAGCAGTAGCGCATCCCAAACGGACATCCTGAGCTCTCAAAACCACCGGTAAAGCAACCTCAATAGAAATAGAATAAAGAAGCTAGCGCATGATGAAGTTTGGCAAACGCGGACAAGAAATCGGGCACTCAGCCGCACATACACCTGCAAAAAGAACCGCATTGAAAAAGTGAAACGCGAGCGGCCGTTGTGTCGGCAGCCAGTTGCGCTCTTGGCTTCTGAATTCTGAGTCTGCTGCCACTCTGCTCTTTCCGAGCTGACCACTGCGTGCAATGCGCGGCTTCATCCTCGGATATCGTTGAGCCCTAGCTCTAATGGTACTGTTGCTGCTCTGTCGAAACCTCTGTCTGATCTAAGGGCTGACGACGCCACACAGCGCTAACCCATAGCCAGTCAATCAAGATTTGTCAGGCGGCAGATACCAGTTGCCATTGTCTCTACTAGGCAGCGAGCGGCATATGTTGTGGACTCTATACCACTAGAGCTAGTTCTCATCATGAGTATCATCATCATGAGTATCATCATCATCATTCACGACTAGCATAAGCCGGGCAGGAATTGGGCTCCGACTTCAAATTTTCGTCCAAATGACCCGTCCATACAGCTTGTGTGGCGCGGGTTAATCTCAAAACAAAAAGCCTCTTGCAACCACAGATACGCACACCGTTGACATGAACAAAGTGCATGGTGCCCGCGCGCGCGCGTGTGCGTGCGTGTGTGTGTCTTCAAAATTGCAACGCCACGCGTGCGAGAGCATGCTGAATTCAACTTTTTTTCACTTTACAAAGGAAGAAAATTGCGATACACTGCAACGACACAGGGAGTAGGCAGATAGATGATCGCGTACAACAATGCAGCAACAACTCCCTATTAATTAGGCGCACCGATTACAGTCTTAACGAGCTTGTGATATGGAGCATTTTGCCTAACAACGTGATTCGCACACATGTAGCGAAACAATTTAGAAAGAACGAATGCTCACTAGTAGGTACATACATCCCCCTGAGCTCTATCCAACGATATACCTACACATATACCTGTAACCGCGTAAGAGCGAGTGGGGGGGGGGGGGGTGGGAGGGGTGTCTGGAGCAAAAAGTTTGGGGGGGGGGGTAGCTGGCCATTTTTTAGTTATACTGGTGCTTTTTGGTCAAAAAATGGTATAAATAGGATCTAAACAGTGTCATTTACCTGTTTTACGGTCATAAAACACTAAAAAGCGCTGAAATACACCAACATTTAGTCACTTTTATCCTTTTAGACAGGGTGAATATCCCATGGGGAAATTTTGGAAGGGAGGGGGGTGTAATTGTGGAGGAGGGGTAACCCCCAGTTGCAGGTATGGTTCCACAGATCCGTTGATTGGTCAAATCAATTACCGTTGTCCGAGCCCTAATGTCCACTCCCGCACAAAATTGCCCTTAATCCCACAACAACTCTTTTCCACATCTTTTTCAACAATCAATTCTCATTCTAAAGCTCCATCTCCGCGTCCGATTCTTCCCTCTTTTGTTCTGTCTGTTCCGTCTCGACAATCTCCACGTACTTCAGGGCCATATTCACGTCTTCCACAGCGACGCCCAGCTTGAGCCTGCGACTGGCTATGGCGCCGCTTTCTCCGGCAGATCGAGCGGCCGACAGCAGGAGACGCTGAGCGACCAAGCTGCGAATTACCTCGCCGTAAAGGATGCCCAGAGGCTCGCATTCCACGTCTGGAACGCAACTTGTGTGCGTGCGTGCGTGCGTGCGACACATGTAACGGGGTTGGGTCTGGGGGTAGATCCATACCCTACCTGTAACTCGGGGGGGGGGGGGGGGGTCAACCACCCTCTCCCAACCCTCCCCCAGGACTTTCCCAAGGGATTTTCACTCGGTCTAAAACGATAAAAGTGAGTAAATGTTGGTGTATTTCAGTGTTTTTCAGTGTTATATGACCATAAAACAGCTAAATGATACTGTTTAGACCCTATTTATACCCATTTTTGACCAAAAATACCAGTATAACTCAAAGAATGGCCAGCTACGCCCCACTTTTTGCGCCAGACACCCCCCCCCCCAGAATTCGGCCATTTACCCCCCCCCCCCCACTCTTCCAGACTGGTTTACAGGGATGTTTGGGGGGGGGGGGAGCCATCTCGGGGATGTGGGTGGGTAGGTGGTGGGGCGTTCTGGAAGTGTAGAATTGTCGCCGCAAAAAAAACCAGCGTTCTGGTGCCGCTTTATGGCCAGAAAACCCGCAGTTTTTCTTTCTGGGGCGGGGGGAGGGAGGTCGCAAACCGAATGGGGGGACGGTGGCCCCCAATCTCATTCATTGCCTGGGGGGGGGGGGAAGAGGGGGACGTTCTGGAGGCCGAGCAGCTGACCCTCGAGGGCGCATAGCTGCTCGTACTGCAAGGCCAGGGATCCCACGTCGGTCTCATCCCGTCCGGTGCGGTGGAATTCGGCGACGGCAGCGCGCAGCGCCAGCCGCTCCTGCGCCGAGCAGGCGGACACGAACGCCGTCTGAGGCGTCGTCGCCAGCCTACGAAGCGCCCGGCGCACCTGAAGGACATGGTCGGCAACACTAGCGGGTCCAGACGGTGGGGGGGGGGGGGTCTCCCCCTCTTGTCAGCTCAGATTTGAGGGGGGGGGGGGAGGAGGGGGAGAAGAAGGAAAGAAGGCCGAGCACAGGGGGAAATGGGCAGATTTTTACGTTTTCCTTAGATTCAGGCACTTAAAAGCGCAAAATTTTCGCCTGCGGTTCTCTTCCAACTCACGTTTGCGTTGTAAGGGAGCTCAAAAGTCCCGCAAATTTTGCCTATTTCACTGTAGTGCAGTTTGGGGCGGTGAAAAAAATTGCACTTCTCCACCCCCCCCCCCCCTGTTATAAAATCCTGGATCCGCCAGTGGTCGGCAAGTTGGCTGTCAGAGAATTGGACTAGCGCCCGCAAGGTCCTGGGTTCGATTCTGATGGAACCACTAAAAACGAGTCTTTTCCTATCCATGGAACTTCTCGTGCCGTCGTTGCCCAAGATCACAGATGGCGTTCTTCCGAAGGTCTTTGGCTATGCGGCTTTGGACGGGAAGGCTATATGGGCCATTGACGGCCTCCTAGCGTTGCGTTGGCCGCAATCCAACAGCAAGCGTCGCTGCTCGAGCAGGTACGTACGTGTGCGACGCCGAGGCGTCTCTTGCCGTCCTCGGGGGGTTGATCGGCCAGCGCCGCGTCGACGGCGGCGCGGCAGAGGCGCAGCGCGAAGCGCGCGTCCCCAGAGACGGCGGCCGTCTTGTGCGCCGCCAGCGAGAGCGCGTCCCTCTCCACCAGCGAGCTGCAGCCTGCGCGGAGTGCGCGGACAGAGTTGTTGTTGTTGTTGGATTAGAGGCGACGCTAGGAGGCCGTCAATGGCCCATACAGCAAGGCCATCTCCATGCGCCTTCCTGTCAGCCAAAGACCTTCGGAAGAACGCCATCTGCCATATAGGGCAGCGATGGCACGAGAGGGGAGCCAGCCCCCCAGGATCGGGCTGGCTGGGTCTCATCTCTCACTAGCAGGGCTCGATTGTGACCAGAGAGAGGCCTCCGCGACCATAGAAGCGGCCCACACACAAACAAAAAACAAAATGGCACGCGAGAATCCATCGAAAGAGAAGTCCTCGGTTTAGTGGTTCCGTCAAGAATCGAACCCAGGACCTTGCCGGCGCAAGAGGCCGATTCTTTACCACAAGGCCATAGGGAAAGAGACAGTGACGACGCGCCTGCACGCACGCACGCACGCACGCCGGCGCACGCACGCACGCACGCACCTTGAAGTCTAGCCTTGAGAATCTCGCACAACTGCTTGTGGTCGTAAGGCTGGAAACAGAGACGAGCCATGCCCTAAAGTGAATTAGTATACATCACCATTGCGCGACTCGTTCGGGCTAGGCTGAGACATGCATACCTGTAACGGGGTCTGCCAGAGGGGGGGGGGCTAAATGGTTGAATTATGTGGGGGGGGGGGGTCCGAGAGCAAAAAGTGGGGGGGGGGTAAACGACCATTTTTTGTCTTATACTGGTGCTTTTTGGTCAATAATGGGAGTTCAAATTGGCTCTAAATAGTGTTATTTAGCTGTTTAATGGTCATATAACGCCGAAAAGCAGTAAAAAACACTCAACATTTACTCACATTTATCGTTTTACACATGACAAAAAACCTTTGGGAAAATTCTGGGGGTGGGGGGGTGTTGCACCCCCAAAGCCCCCCCCCCCCCAGTTACAGGTATGTAGAGATGTCCGCGTGCGGTGCGTGCGTGCGTGCGCTGCTGCTGAGCAGTGTGGTGGTTGGCCCATAACCTCTTGCTCATACCTCAACCGCTACCTATGTGTGCCGTCGTCAAGTAACACCAAGTGCACCCACTAGTCGGCTGGCGACCCTCTGCGCTAGCAATCTCTCCGGCAAGTCTAGCGTATTCGAGATCGCGAGTACGGTAAGTCGAGACGCGTCCCTCGTTGCCCAGTCGAATAGTCGATACAGTACCTCTTGGCGACGCGTGCACAGCAGGTCGAGCTGCGAAGAAAAACAGATAAAGTTTGTAAATAATAAAATTAGTCGATTAAATCGCAACACCTCGTCAACGACTAGTACTGTAGGCGTTTCCGCTCTCGCGGCGCCCTCTCCAAAGGCGTCGTTTAGAACGCGATCGGCCGCGGCGGCGGAAAGCGATTTATTGATCGGTTTGCCGGATTTCTGATCAGTGGTGATCTTGATCAGCTGATCAGCGATATCGATAAACACGCGCGACGGCTGAGCCAAACGCATGCCGTTGACGGAAACAAGGCGGAATGGGCCGTGGTCAGAAGTCGACTGTAAGTCTGCGAGCACCTAAATTTAAAACTATTTAAATAAAAAAATATTAAAAAGTCACATTAAAACCTTCAAATTTATTTTTGCAAGTTTACCTACGTGTGGTGCGGCCCCCTACTGCATGCGTCGTACGGAGGGACCGCCAATACAAAATAAAACGAGCAAACACAAACGAATAAAAAACGTTAAACATTTATAAATGAATTTTATACAAAAAATTGATAAAAAAAACCTGATTGACGGTGGCAGTCTTGCCGGTGCCGGGCACGCCGCTGATGTACAGCGACCGACTGCAGCCGTCGCGCAAGTTGGACTTGACAAATTCCAAAATATAGTCGCTAAACACTACACATTAAAATTTAAAAATCATTAAAAAAACAAAAATCCCCCACTGTTCGGAGTCTCTGCAGGGCAAATAATCGGGAACGGCGGACGCGTGCAATCGCTCTCTAATCTCTTCAAAATTAGGAGCCGATTGCGCATTTTTCGGCAATTTTTTTGCATTTTCTTTTGCAACGGGAATAGGTTTTTCAAACTTTTTTGCCGGTTTTTTCACATTTCTCTTGGGTTTTTCGACTTTCGCGGGCGAAGCACCTTTGCGTCCGGCGGCGGCGGCACGCGTTCGCATTTTGGACGGCGGAGAGGCATCTTTTTCTGGGGTTTTCGCGGTGTTTTCTGGGCGCGGCAAGGAAATTTGGAATTTTTTACTAGGACTTTTGCTTTTGGGAGCGCCCGTTAGTCTTTTTCTCGGAGAAGACGTCCTCCCCAGTCGCGGTGCGTCCTCGCTAGCCTTTCTATACGACTGGTGTCTCGTCCGAGTCGGCATTTTTAGTGAAAAAATGTTAAACCGCAAAATTACAAAGCAGACATTGCTTCAATTTTAAATACGCGCCAAGCGGCGTGCTAACAAAAATGCCGTTGACTTTGTACTCTACTGTACAAAAGCTCAAATATGAAAATGAAATGAGACTGTGATGCCAGCATGGAAAGAATGTGAGGCTATTCGCTTAATCTACGCGGCCGCGCTACATACACGAATTGCTTCCTCGAATCTACAATTAGAAATTTTGAATTTCTTAGCACACGCACAACCAACAATAACATGTCGTCATTTCTTCATGGATGTTACTACAGTAAAATCATCTCCTGGGGTTGGCCATCTTATCGGAGATGCTTTCAACGGCCCGCTTGTAGATGAGCTGCAGTCGTTTCCTCTGATAGCGAAAGCCTTCGTGCACATCGGCTGCTGTCGAAGGCAGCGCCCGGAATCGGACCAAGAACCGGTGGTAATCGACTAATTCCTTCGCTATGACGTCGCCATTTGCAGCACGACTTTGCAGGAGCTAGGGTACAATGCGTGAGTGCGTGCGTGCGTGCGTGCGTGCGTGCGTGCGTGCGTGCGTGCGTGCGTGCGTGCGCGTGCAGACCTTGTACGGGCCCGTCGTCGGTTCGATGGGCAGCTGCAGGCAGACGGAGGTGTGTAGCGTGGACGAGAGGAAAACGTCAAAGTCAGTAAAGGCTGCCGGACTAGAGACGCGCTCCAGTTTCGCCAGCTGCAGATACGCCTGGCCAGCGAGGTCGTTGTGTCCAACCTCAATGTGGGGCAGCGTACGGCCTAGTGGTAGGGAATCGGCCTCTTGCGCGCAAGGTCCTGGGTTCGATTCTTGATGGGTCCACTAGATCAAAGACTTCCCTCTCGATGGATTTTCTCGAGCCGTCGCTGCCCTAGATTATGGCGATGGTCTTTGGCTAATTCTGCGGCTCTAGATGGGAAGGCGTCATGGAGATGGGTATGCTAAATGGGCCATTGACGGTCTCCTAGCGTTGCCCCTAATCCAACAACAGCAACAACCTATTGCGCTGTCAACATACTGTTGCGATTTGGCGGCTCATTGCGCATGAAAGCTTTGATGCTGAGATGACGTGAACAGAGAAAGGGGAAACAGGATATTCCAAAATCGATAAAAATATGAAAAATCAATGATTGTCAATCAATGAAAATCAATCAATGCTAATTGCGACGTGGTCGATCTGATCACAACAGTTTCAACACGAAATTTGCCTACCGCGCTCCCTGTAGCGCTCAATTCAAACAACTAAATCATTTTTTGAAATCGTCTCCTACCGTATCCTACCAAGTCGTGATCCAGGCCAGTGAGACACAGCGCCGCGCCGCTCGTGAAGAACTGCGCTTCCGTGAGGTCAAACTGAAAGGTCTCCATAAAGCGCGGCTGGCGCGTCTGCATTTTGATCTGCGTCGTTTTCGCCGGGTAATCGGAGGCAGGGAACAGGGTCTTTGGGAAGAGCTCGAGCCGGATATACGGGTCCGACAACCCGTTGGCATCCAGCGCGGGAAAGTTGACGCATTCGTCGACTGAAAACGAGTTGCCACTCTTGGAGCTGTCATTTTGTAGAGTTTATGTTGTCTCTCTGCTGTGTCTGTCCGTACATAGGTAGGGATATGCCGTACATTTTCGCGGACTAAACGTTCAACCTATATAACGGGACCTTGTACTACGATTTGAGATTTGACCTATCGTTCTGTCAAAGTTCCTTTCACTGTAAACCACCCTGTTTCATGATTCACACTCAGCCACTGCTTTGTAACTCAACCGCTTTGTCGCTCAATCCGTTCGAATATGCCGCTTACCGTAGACTATGAGGGAGACACGCTCGCACGTGATGCGTTCGTAGGCGATTTTCATCTTGAGAAGACAGTGCTCTTCCGTTCCGCTCGCCTTTCTCCATCTGCCCGTGCCCGTCAGGTGCTGCTTCAGGCACTCCTAGACGAAGCGACGGGTCTCTCACACATCCAACAACCCGACCAAAAAGGTCACTTTTTGCCCTGCAACTGCACCTACATGTACATGTACACAAGAAGTGCTTTAGCACAAAAGCTCAAAGCTCGAATTTGCAATCTGCAGAGGCGGCTCGCATGGCAAGACAATGCATCGCAGTGTCGCTGCACACACACACACACACACACACACACACACACACACACACACACACACACACACACACACACACACACACACACACACACACACACACACTGCACATACATACCGTAGGTACATTGTACCAACATGTACGTGCAGAGCTACTGTAACTCGTGCATTGGTGCGGTTTCCCTACGTTCATGTGCATGTACAGGGTGCGGCAGGGTTACCCCGCCAACTTTAAAAATTTAAATAACTCATGCTAGGAAGCGAATTTTTTTATGCGGTTTGTGGCATTCGAACGACAAATCGATGGCAATTTTTATGTCGAAATATCAGCAAAATCGATCAACTGAACTGTTCAATATGACCAAAAGCCCCAGTTCGGTGTTGCCAGTCGAGTCGACTTCTGGGAGCTTTGTGTAAAGGCCGCCTTGACTCTTTCCTCGGTGGACTTAGTGCGCACAGAGCGCACGTCGCCGACAGGCGGCCCACTCTTTCCTTTGAGCACAGTGCCTCGCTCCAGCAGTCTTTTGTGGCAACCTTTGATCAAGTCTCTCAAGATCAAGGATGTCGCGAAATTCCGTCCGAAACCTTCGTTGGGTTTGAGAGACGCTTCGATTTATGTCATACCAAATGGCCAGTTTAGCAAGCTCCTTTGAAGAAAAACCTTCCATTTTTGGTTCTGTTTTTTGACTTTCGAATTGGATTGCTACCAAAAGTGACAAAAGTTGCTTAAAAATCAAACTGCGCAGTAATACTATTTTCTTTTATGGGTCTCGCTCATTGTTATAGTAAAAATAATTTCATAAAAATTGCCATCGAACTGCCGTTCGAATCTACTTACAAATGCGCCTTGCGTACGTGTATGTATGTATGTATGTATGTATGTATGTGGGCAAGAGGTAAACTCGCGAACCGCTTGACGTACGTGGACGCGCGATGGCTCGATCGAATGCTCGCGACCCCGAGATGGTCATGGGCAAGGTCGATTTTTGATATGCAAATTCTTACCGTAGTTATGGCGCATTTTCAAAGTTTGCAGCACAGATTAACACTACCAAACGAATTGCACATGGATGAATTGCATATCGAATGACTCGCCTCGATGTCACGAGTCATTTGCACATGCTCCCGCATAATTATGCAAATGAATACTGTAAGTGTGGTGCATTGTATCTTGCCTAATTGGAAAATGGTAAATGAACTGTGCATTGATGATTTGCATATCAAAAGACTCGCCTTGACGTCACGAGTCATTTGCACATGCTCCCGCATAATTATGCAAATGAATACTGCAAGTGTGCTGTATATATGTATATATGTGTATATATGTATATGTGTATATATTTATATATGTATGTGTATGTAAGTATTGGTTATCGCACCAGCCAGCACGCACGCACGCACGCACGCACGCACGCACGCACGTACACCCACGCACGCACGTACACCCACGCATGCACGCACCCACACACGCACCCATGCACGCACGCACGCACGCACGCACGCACGCACGCACGCACGCACGCCGCGCGCACGCCGTGCGCACGCACCGCACACGCACATACACACATGCACGCACGCAAGCACGCACGCACACACGCACGCATGCACGCACAGAGGAGCACAGAATTTGGGCCAATTTATTTCTGTCAACGGGGTGCACGCCCTCACGATCAACAGATGAACTCAGAATTTGGGCTGATTTCTGTCAACCCAGTGCACGCCCCTATGGTCAAAAGGGGAGCATGGAGTTTAGGTCCCTCAATGCTGCCAACTGTCCTATAGAACACTCGCCCACACAAGCAAAAGACGAAAAGCTACGCATATCCATGCATTTTGATCACGTTGACGTCATATGCAAAATCAATTGCTTCATGCCTTAATGTGTACATGGCGGCCGAAGGCCGCGCGCGCCTCTAGTGCAACAAACCGCATAAAAAATTCGCTTCCTAGCATGAGTTATTAATTTTTAAAGTTGGCGGGGTAACCCTGCCGCACCCTGTACATTGTAGTAGTGCTCCAACACCATTCTTTATGTACTGATTAGTGCAGCATACTCCAAGGATCCTATGTATAGTGCCCTCCCTAGCAATAGTGCCACCCAAACCACGGGAATTTGACACTATTGGAGAAGTTACGGTACGGTCTTTTTATTGATTTTTCACTGACAGTCCTGTCGGTGAGCTCGGCGCTGAAGTCCAGGACGAGATTCTCGGTGCACTGCGAGTTGACGTGCAGTCGGTGGAGCAGCGTCTTCTCCAGGGGAAAGGAGGCCGCCTCCGGTCGACGCTCCGCCATCTCATTGGTCACGAAGTACGAGCGAATCGACTGCAGGCCCTCCTGGAAAGTTCCGGAATTCTTCTTTCCGCAAAACCGTGAACAAAAGACTGGTTGATGATGCGCAAAGAATGGATCAGGGGGTCCCCTTTTTGAGTCGGAATTCACCCCCCCCCCCTCCCTCACCCCTCCCCCCCCCCCTAAAGTTCTCGATCGTTTTCTCGAACTCTGCATACAGACGCCATCAGTGATAAATTTTAATCATAGACCAGGGTTTTGGTATTTAGACCTTGTTTTGAGTGAAAGATCATCTACCTAGATGTTTTTGCACTGAGCACAAGTGCACATCTAGAATTCTGAACCGCAAACTCCTTTCGTTTGGTTTCAACACTTTGCAATAGAGGCTCGGAAATATACCGTAAATCCTCCAATAGAAGCCCTCCCTCCAATAGTGCCTCCCCTCCAATAGTGCCCCCGGGTATGGCAAGATTGAAATAATAGAGCCCCCCCCCCCCGCCCCACGTGCCCCCGGGGGTCAGGGGTGTGGTGTGCCATGTGCCTTTTATGGGAAAAAATATAGTGGTAGGTACATTTACATCGTGTATACACACTGCTGCTAACCAATAAGAGTACGTTTCAGCAACTATTAACGTTAAATCAACCATTAAATGTTGCAAAAGTGATCAAAATCACTCGGAAAAAAAAGGAAAAATCGGCCATTTTGACAGCGAAACTAGCATCACTATTCAAATTGTTTTGAAATAATAGAAGCCCCCTCCAATAGTGCCCCCCTTTCCAATAGTGCCCCCGGGTAAGGTGAGGTTAAAAAAAAAATAGTGCCCCGGGAGCACTATTGGACGATTTACGGTATGCATGATACAACAGCTGACCAGAATCTGCTCGTAATAGTCGCACGTTTGACCCTCTTGCAGCTGCTTGGAAATGGTCGCTTGCGTCACCTCCCAGAGGCGGTTGACCAGCTCGTTGTAGAGCGTGACTTGAAGCGCACCGTAAAGACTACTGCAGGCCTTGGCGAGCAAGTTGAGCAAGCCGTCAACGCGCTCGTACGCAAACACCTGGCGCATGTAGCTTTTCTGAAACGAAATGAGAATTCGATTGAAATCACTCAAGATCTCAAGATCACCGGTCGTTAACTGGCAATCTCAATTCTAATTAAATTTAAATGGAAAATACCTAAAATTTAAAATCTAATCGCACGAAGATCAAACGCAAAGGCGCTGCGTATGGTAGGGTATTCTCAGCTATTCACTGTAGAATCATACAGGCAAGTACACTGTACTACACTGACACAAGCATTTTGCTTCGTGATTACCATGGATCTCTTCCACTGCTCCTTCGTCTGCGTGATTTCCATACAGTACTTTTCCAACTCAGGCGACATCAACTGAATCAGCTCGCCGATCAGCGTGCACGCGATCGCGTGCGTCGTCTGAAAATGTCAGTTGAGACCTGAATTTCTGAATATTAAATTTTTATGTTCATATTCTAATTTTTTGAAAATTAATTGTCAAATATTCGAAAAAGCCACCCACTGTCTGTGTGGACTTGAGGAGCTTGTTGACGATGCCTTCGGCAACCTCTGGGTCCCCACAGTCAAGAAATTGCGTGGAAACTTCCAGAAATTCGGGCACTTTTGTGGCTGCGTAGATACCGGCGTGCTCGACGCTGTTCGCTGCCCGAATCACCTGGGGCATTCAGGAATTATTTTCAATTTTAACTGCAGTACTGCGTACGGATAACGATTGTTGCTTGAGCAGTGTAATTTGTTGCATTTAGCAAGCAATGTGCTTCGGACGAACTAGGTATGCAACTTCTGAGTTTGAACTGTCAAACTACAGTACACAGGCTGCGTACCATGTGTCTGTTGGCGCAGTGGGGCCGCAGCTGCAGCGATCGCAGCAGATATCTGGCGTAACCAACGACGTTGTCGCTGATAATCTGTCGTGAAATCGATGAATAATTTAAAATCATCATTTTAATTACTGTTGGTTCATTATTACCTCGACAATTTTTACCGTGCAGATCAGTCGCAATTGGTAGCTGGAAAAGCTCAACTGACGGTAGTCGGTGCAAAGCTGTGAATTAAGACATGCATTTGTTTAGCTCTGTAGGTATTCAAATTTGCGCGTTATCGTACCCCCTTGCAGACCGCCAGCACGTTGACCACTGACTCGGCGAAATTTACGTCGTCCGACGCCTTGTCCAGCTAAGAAATAAAACCTTAGAAAAAGTATGCAAATTTTAAATTTTAAAAGTACAGCACATCGCGGTCTTGTCTCAACGCGCGCAGGGTGTACAGACTGCTTGTGTCGCGCCAAGTGTAGGTCCAAAAAACGACCGCTTCCTCGAACCAGCTTTCGAAGGCGCAGATTAGAAAGAAGTCTTTTGGCCTAAGAAAAGTGTCCCACATTTATTGTCCAGAAACAATTTTGCATAAATACGCAAAGTTTGCTTGTGGAAAATTTGTTATAGGTCGTGCATGCGGCATGAGGCTTACACTGCGGTGTGCAGACGAGCCAGTCCAACGTAGCGTTTCAATGCTTGAAAAAGCCTCATGGTCGTTTTGCTGAACAATTCGCTGCCTGCACACGCCGAGGCCATTCGAACTGCAGACGCCACTCCAGCCTTGCACAGGTCAGACAACTGAATTTCTGTTAGTTGACACTAAAAGTCTGTTTTTAATAGTGAATATTACCATAGCATCAAAACACAAAAAGGCGGTCTCTGCATAGTCCAAGTCAAACTGGACAAAGAAGGAAGCATAGTTTTTGACAAAGCATTCCACTGCATCTGAGATGTCATCCAGGACGTCGGACAGCATACTCACCTGAATTCATTCAATGAAGAATTTGCTATTACTTGTTAATGGAAAATATCATCCTGAAGTTCCATACGTGTCTCAGCTCCACACTGGCCTCTGACAGTTCTGCACCGCCCAGTCTCTCTGACAGCCACTCTGTCGCGTCATTCTGGCGAAATTGGAATGTTTTGTCAGATTCTACGCAATCTCCTCCCCATTTTAAAACTGTCCAACCTCCAGCGCCTGTCTGACCACGGCTTGCAGCTGCAGCATGGGGTCCGCTCCAGCGTAGTCGCGCCACAGCTCCAGCGAGCAGATGTCCAGTGGGATTCTGCAGTCGTCAGTGTGCTCAGGTTGTCTTACATACTGCAAAAATGGTTTGTGGTTGAGAGACACACTCAATCGCCTTTCCAAGTGCAGCCAGCGAAGCGCTGGTGCTGGGCGGGAAGAACCTGGGTCGGGAGCCGTCGATCTGGCGCCAGACGCGCTCCATGTAGGCCACAGACGCCTGGTACAGGCGCATCAGCTGAACGAACAGTTTGTCATGTACCATGTCAATCGGGTTGCCTCCCTTAGAGTGGCGAAGGATTGGCCTCTTGCGCTCACGGTGCTGAGTTCGATTCTTGATGGATCCAGTAAAAACGAATAGGTACATCTCTATATCAGTGGATTTTCTCGTGCTGTCGCTGCCATAGATTGCAGATGGCATTTTTTTTATTGTCTTTGGCTGATTGTGTGGCTCTAGACAGGAAGGCGTCAGGAAGATGGACGTGCTGCATGGGCCATGGACGGCCTCCTGGTGTTCCTCTAATCCAACAACAATAGCAACCATGTCGATCTGAGTTGGCATTTACGTGGGCATATATACCTCCTGATCAATGGATCCTTCCTCCAGTCTGTTGGTCATGGCAGAGGTGATGCTGGAGAACCCGCGATCCCTGAGAGGCGCCAGGGTGGTGGGCGTGGGCGGCACGACGGTGACCAGCATCGTGTCCGTGGGGCTGCCGGTGCCGAAGTTGGAGAACTGGACGGAGCCGCTAAAGCCGGCGTGCTCCATGGCGGCCAGGTTGATCTTGAGGCGGTTCAGCTCGCGCATGATAGTCTGCTCCAGACGATTTTCATATACTTTTCACATACGCACATACGCACATGTGCACTTTTACCTGCTCGCCGAACGGCAACTCAGGGTGCATGTCTGCCCACTGCAGTACCAACGCCAGGCTTCTAGAAGCGAGTGGAACGCTTGCTTGATTGGAAAATTCAAATTTCCACTTACAGTATTCTAGCTGACAGATGCGAAGCTCCACTGACCCTCAGCGCTTCGTCGACGATGTACTCGCTGGTTTCTAGCAAGTCGGAACTGTACTCGGCGTGTTCGTACTCCTAAATGTTTTCCGTGCGTGCGTGCGCGCTGCGCGCGTGCGTACGTACGTGCGTGCTTGGCGCGTGTGCGCACGTGCGTGCGCGTGTGATTGGCGTGCGTGGCACGTGCGTGCGTGGGAAAGGCAGTAAATACCCTCTCTTGCTTGGTCGCGCTGTACATGTGGAATGCGTGCAGAATATTGTAGAGCTCCTCCACGTCCAGAACGTTCTGTCGGAGGGCGCTCTCGTTTGCCGTGCTCGGCTGAAGCAAATCATTGCCGCATTAGTTGATTGTTAATTTACGGATCAATTTCAGAACGTATTGTAAACTTTGTCAGGCTTGAACCAAAACCTGTTTCGCTATGAGTCTGAGTCTCAAGTGAATGGAGCCGCCGTCGGCGGCCGGTGGCGATCGGCAGGCGTCTGCCGCTGACGAGAAGCTCGGACGGCGTGTGGCTCTTTTTAAAGTGAGCCACTTTTGAGACCAGCGGCCGGGCACCAGTTCCTCAAAGTCGATGGATTAGACGAAAAATCGTTTGCATTTCACACGAACAACACATGGGTACAGTATGTACAACCGTGTAACAACGGTGCACTACGAGTGCGAATATGGGAGCGCTAAACTGTGCTGCGCACAATCCACAAAAGAGCTTAAAGCGTTTTTTGGCACACATGCCTCCACGTGCACGTGGCAGCATCTGTCAGTATTTCAAGCGTTTGTTGCAAGATTGTTCTCCCTGTTGTAGTCCTTCCTTTCTCACTCGTGCTGTATGAGCGGGGTCTACCTTGAGCGGTATGAAGACGCAACAACTGGTCTCGTAGCGCGTGGAACGCGTCAGCCACTTGAAGCCTCTGAAGACGCCGCCTCCCCCAGAGGGCGGGGACGGCGCAAACGCCTGCTGCTGTGAGAGTTTGGACGTGGGCGAGGCGGGGCCCAGAGAGAGGTCGCTAGAGCTGCTCGAGCTCCGCTGACGCTGCTGCTTCGACAGGACGCTTAGCTTCTTCTTCGCTGAAGCGGCGCGGACAATAGCTATAGCGTTTTCGTTGATGAATTGTACAGCTCAAACGAGTTGTGCTTCCGCGCTCGAACTCACAATTTTGCGGCAGTCCTTTGCCCTTGAGGAGAGAGGGAGAAGAGGGATGGCGATTGAGACTGTCGCTTGAGCCGTGGATTGGCGACTCCAGGATTTTCGGCTGGGTCTTGACGACGTAGGCGTTGAGGTAGCGACTGCGCCGGCTGCCCACCTCGCTGGCAACGACGCAAAAGCAGTGAATTGTTGGAAGATTGGAACGCAACTGCTGACTGAGTGGGAATTGGAGCTGATTGTGAGCTGGCCCCCGTGCGGAAAAGAGCATATCAACTCCCTTTGATCCCTAGAATACCGACGTGTGCTGCTGAATCATTTGCAAAAAGCACTTTGCTCAGTTTGGTCCCCAGGTCATTCACAGTAAATCCGTGGGGGAAATCTTCATGAGTGGGTAGGTTGAAAAAAAGTTGCAAGAGCTCTTGCTCACAAGAGGAAGTTCTCGTTCCAGTAGACGGCGTCGCCGTCCAGTCCCGCCTCGCATTCCGTCGACGAGCTGGGCGCGTAGAGCATCGAGCAGGGCAGCGGCTGCTGCTGCTGGGCGCCTGCTGCCTCCTTGGCGAGTGGACAGAGCAGAAAGGAGGGGTTCGCATGCGCTGCCGCCGCCTGCGCCGCCTTGCCCACGCCGAAGACGCCGCTCAGCTTGCGCGTGAGAAAGCCGCTGCGACGCTGCCGGCACTCCTCGTGGGCGCACAGCGCCGCACCGCCGCCTGCCGAGCGATCTGACACACAAAGACAGAACGTGAGGTGGCGCGCGTGCGTGCGTGCGTGCCGGTGCGTGCGTGCGTGCGTGCGTGCGTGCGTACGTGCGTGCGTGCGTGCGTGCTGGTGCGTGCGTGCGTGCGCGTGCGTGCGTGCGTGCGTGCGTGCCGGTGCGTGCGTGCGTGCGTGCGTGCGTGCGTGTGTGCGTGCGTGCGTGCGTGCGTGCGTGCGTGCGTGCGTGCGTGCGTGCGTGCTGGTGCGTGCACGCGTGCCGGTGCGTGCGCGCGTGCCAAAGTTTCGAAGGACCAACCGCTCCCGAGGCTGAGCTGGTCAGGTCCGTCCGTCAGCGTCAGCACGCAGTAGAGCGGCCGCGTGTGCGCCAGCGACGCCGGCAGGTTCCGCGCACGGATCACTTGCACGTGCAGCTCGTAATTTGGCTGAAATTTATTAAAAAAATTTAGGAATAAGATTGTATGAAAAAAAAACATCCGATTTCACCGCCTGCCGCTCCGCGGCTCTGACGATCGCGTCGTGGCTGTCTTCGTCAAAGTGGAACACCTGAAAGAAATATCTTTTGTTTGAGCAAGCAGACAAACAAAACAAAGAAAATGAAGAAATCAAATCGTTGCTAACCTCCCTGATGTGCTCGAGCAGCTGGTAGGTTCCGAAACCGGTCTGGGGTCCGGTTTCCGCCGACAGAATAGCGATCACCAACTTTCTATACGCATTCTCCCCAATCGTCACCAAACAGGTTTTCTCTGTCATTCTCCGTTCGCTTGTTTAGGCTCGTTTTTTAGCCAATTTTACGCCAGCCCTGCGCTGCTAAGCAGGTATAACTGGCTATGTAGAGGCATGTATGTGCGTCACGCGCGCGGCGATAAAAGCGCGCGCACAGACGAAGCAAGCAAACATGGCAAAACGATAAGCGGCTTTTCTTGCGGCGGCGGTTTGCAAATTTGGCTAGGCGAGCATTTTTGAGCAAGCATTCTGGCATTCTTTTTGCGTCGATGATTGATATTGTTGGGTAAGTCCAATCGCTCCCTCTAATCTAGTGTTCTGCTGCTACTTCCTATTGAGAAATTTAAGTCCAAAAAAACACTGTTTTCTGGAAACTGCTGAACATGCGCTCATTTTTCTTGCTTGCGCTCCAATTTGCTTACGCTCCCACCCGATTCCGTTTTACGTTAATCGGATAATTATCGGGATCTGTCCTGTTTCTTGTTGTTCCTCATTGTGGTTCCGTTTTTTAGTTTTCATCAATAAAGTTCGATAAGTCTGGTCGAAAAAGGATGGGTTGCGATGGCGGCTCCATCCCCAAGAGGGACGAGATGATTCGGAAGAAGAAGAAGCCGGAAAAGATCGCCAAAGAAATCGAGAACGCCGTTAAATGGCAGACCTGCGCTCTGACGCAGCAGAAACTCAAAGAACCCATCGTCGCCTGCTATCTGGGCCGGTTCGTTATTCATGGGTTGATTGGCGAAACGCAATACTCCAGCCTGGTGCCTTATGTCACGGTGCAAGCAATAGTCGGCATTGCGTGCGCGCGTGCGTACCTGATGCGTCCTGCCTGTTCGCAGACTGTACAACAAGGAGTCGGTGCTGGAGACGCTTTTGGACCAGTCGCTGCTGGCGCGCGCGGGCGCGCCCTTCGCGCACGTCCGCTCGCTGCGCGACGTGAAGGCGCTCCAGCTGACGACCAACGCCGCTTTCGAGGTCGACAAGGCGGACGCGGGCGACGAGGCGAAGGACTACAACGCCGCGCAGTTTATGTGTCCCGTCCTGGGAGTGGAGATGAACGGCAACAGTCGGTACGGTCAGGAAGCGTGTCGGCTCGGCTCGTCTTTTGTCAAAATAGGGCGAGAGAGTGTTTTTTGGTGGTTTTATGGTCGTATAACGCTAAACAGCACTGTTATACTATTATACACCAGCATTTACTCACTTTTATCGCTTTGTACAGGGTGAAAATTCTTGTGAAAATTCCTGGGGGGTGGTAAACTCCTCGTCCGCAAGTTGCAAGTATGCCCCCCCCCGCAAGGGGCACAGTTTTTGAAAATGGGGATCTGAATTTTCGAGAGGAGTTTGCTCTTGATTGGTTTCTATATAGGCTAGCCACACGCCCACAACCTTCTATGATTAGGGATTCCCACAGTTCCGTCACTCTTCACTCTACTTGTCCATGTACATAGTTGTTTCACTAGCAATTGTGAGAATCTTTAGATTTCTAATTTCATTTTTATTTATTTTCCAGCTTCGTCGTCGTGTGGCGCTGCGGTTGCGTCGTGTCGGAGAAGGCGGCCAAGCAGGTGGCGACCGACGCCTGCCACAAGGTTTCGTTTCCCTTGTGCATTTTTTTTATTTTGCTTAATTTTCCCAATTAATCTTTAGTGCACCGAGCCATTGGGCGAAAATCCTCTTTACGTTGTCTTGAATGGCACTGAGGAAGACGTGGAGGCGAACCGCGGTGGGATGGAGAAGCTCCGAGAGGTGGAAAAGATAGAAAAAGCCAAGAAAAAGGCCGACAAAAAGCGGCGTCAACCGGACAAAAAGACAGAGACAGTCGAGAAACAGGAAGGAGAGGATGAGAAGAAACAGCCGAAAAAGGAAGAAAAAGAGCGGAAAAATGGAGAAAAGCCCAGCAGCTCGGGTGAGCACGCAGCTCGCAGTAGCAGACGTTACATGCATGAATGACTACTTTGTGTCTTGGAGTTTCTACACCGATACAATCAGCTCATTCCCTGGGGTTTCTTTTGGATGATTAACCTCCTCAATTTACGTCCGTTGACAGTTGACCTTGACCTCCCTCCTACAGCCCGGACAGTGAATAGCCCCTATTGGGGGGGGGGCTCAATTAATCGTGCTCACTATCAAAATTTTTACACCACAATCCGCAATCCCTCTAAATATTCTTCAAATTAGGCGTCATGGTGAAGAAACGTCCAGCAGCGGACTCAGCCCCTTCGGGTAAGGACACCTCGACTAAGCCAAACATAGCCACAGCAACTAAAAAGGCCAAAAAGTCCAAGTTGACCATCCAAGAGGACCCTGGCAAGTCCACGGTCTACAAGTCGCTCTTTACCACTTCGGACAAAGCCAAGCAGGCCCCCGTCGGGCCCTGGATCACCTACAACCCACTCTACTACTGATGGAGCATTTTCATATTTTACTGGTGAACTACATAGAAAAGCGCCCGGAAATGAGAAAAAGCAAAGCGAAGCAGTGATTTATGTTGACTGCACGATTTGGCGACCTGTTATCTTTGTGGCGACGTACGAACTGTGGCGAGGCGCTGTGTGTGAAAGTGTACAGCAAATTGCGGGGTACGAACACGGTGTACAGACTCTATGTTAACACGTGTTTGGTCAATGCATGGGCATACGGGTTGGAAAATTTTTGCACCAAAATAGTGTCAAAGTAGGTACTTATGGTCGAAGTAGCGTATTTTTATGAGGAAGATTTTGGTCATAAAAGCACCAAAATGGTGTAAAATCACCCACTGGTCTCAATTGGTAGTGGCTGTGCATATCAATAATTCTAGCCCGCACGTGCAGGCTATAAACAGGTCACAGGCATGGAACAGAGTATGGCGAAACAGGACCGAGGAATTGGGGAAACGAGGACAAGGAACCGAGGAACGGACGTGCAGAGGAATTGGGGATAACCCTTTGCGGCTGGCATCCTGATTTTGGTACACTTCTCGTAGGTACAGTGTTTGCCATTATTGTTGTTGTTGGATTAGGAGCAACGCTAGCAGGCTGTCAATATAGCCTATATAGCATACCCTTCTCCATGACGCCTTCCCCCGTCTACAGCCGCATAACTAGCCGAAGACTTTCGGAAGAACGCCATCTGTATTCTAGGGCAGCGATGGCACGCGAAAATCCATCGAAAGGAAAGTCCTCGATCTAGTCATCAAGAATCGAACCCAGAACCTTGCGCGCATGAGGCCGGTTTTTTTACCACTAGGCCATACGCTGCCCTGTTTGCCATAGAATGCGCGCTGTTGGCGCCGTGCGGTTCTTCTTTATGGGGGTGCTGAGAGCAAATAAATGGTCGACGACTGGACAGCGCCCACCCACGTGGTGAGTGAGCCATGAGACTGAGTGCGAGCATAGCTTTTGAGTGTAGATCGATTTACGATGCTGGTATAGACGCCCGCCCTCCATCCCGCCGCCCGAGTTCCTCCCTCCCCCCCCCCCCCCCCACCCCGCCCCCAAACCCAAGCCAAGTCAGAGCAATATACGCTCTAGCGCTCAGTCGATTGCGTTTGTCTGTTCGCCAGTGGCCACTCGCTGAAACTACCTTACATTGCTTTGCTCTGAAGTGCGTCAAGAATTCCCGAAAGACGAGTGTAGCCTCAGTTTCGGAACAAATCACCCTGTATAGCTGATGGCGCTGTCAACGGATGCTGCGACGGAGGTGCTCCGCCAGCTGCCGCTGCTGGAGCTGGCCAACTGCCGACTGGTCTGCCGCAGCTGGCGCCGACTCCTGCCCAGCGACCGGCCCTGGCGGGAACTGGACCTGGTCACGCTCGTCATTTGGTTGGAACTCCCAATTGACGCAGACGAGAGCCTGACGAGCTTCGGTTGGCGGCTTCGAGTTTCCGGGCAGCAAGAGGAGACCCTTCTGAGGGACGGCGGCACTGCCGCCGCACGCCGCTTCGTGGACCTGCAGCTGAGTCAGGCCGATCATGGCCGTGTCACAGTGGACGCGTGCGGCAGCCTGTTCTTGCTGAAGCCGCGGCAAGTGCTGTTCAGCGCCGCGCCCTCGGCAGGAGGGCAGCAGGCCTCTCTACTGCAGCGGCTGCACGAGGCGGTCGAGCACCAGACTGTCGAAGACGCACTGCAGCGCCTGGCCAACATCGCGCACACCTGCGCCACTCTGGACGCCATCGCCGTCGGCGGCGCCTACTTCGAGCGGACCCTATCGAGCGAACGCGTGCAACGACTGGAGGAGGTTCACAGCTGCGCACTGGACTGGTTGTACGAGCTGCGACCTCGACTGTCACTCGTGCGCCTGCAGAGACTGCAATTGCTTCGCATTGAATGTCGCACTGACGAAGACGTAAAACTTCCAAACGTTCGACAGCTCATCTTGAGTGAAGTTTCAGTTTACTATGGCGGAGCCTCCAACTGTTTTCCTGATCCTCTTATTTTGCTGCTCCAGTTGGTGGTACCCAACGTCGAAGAAGTGGTCGTTGAAACAATGCGGCTTCGCTACGTGGGGCCCACGCCACCGGGTGATCGGCCACCATGCACTCGAGTATGGCAGGAGCTCCCGCGAGTGGTTCCCTGCCTCCTCTACCTTCGCGTCGAGCGCTTGCACATCGAGTGGTGCCATCACTGGAATCCTGTAGGAGGCATGAGTTCGAGAGCTCGTTCGAGAGCTTTCGCCGGGCGGTCAGCCGCCCACTGGCCAGCCGTGCCTGGCCGGCCTCCCCTCTACGTCGACTTCGGGCACGAGTACTGGTCCAGAAACCGGTACAAAATCGCTGAGCACTCCATTGGGGCATCGACGCCTTTCGAGGGACACGTCGTCCTCCCTGGAAGCGAAAACGAACGCGAGCGTCGCCACAGGAGGTTCTTGCAGAGCTGGCACATCAAGAATCGAGAATGATGAACCCAGGCATTCGCACGCCGACAGCTTATTTAGCTATAGCTGGACAAAAGCAAACCGAAGCGTAGTGTGTTCATGATAGGTAGTACAGGCAACTGCAGACGTTGCGACGCCGTTCTACTTCGTTTCACTGGTGCGAATGCATTGTGTTGCAGAGAGTACACGACGTTTGCGTCAGCGCCTCAGCGGTACTCAGTCTCACGATCGCTACTCGCAATGTCCTGCCACCAACTCTCATTTCTGCGTGTTCAGCTATAGCAGTACCGGTATGCAGCAGAACTCCAGTGAGAGAAGGCGGTGTCAGCGTGAACAAATTGCTATGAACTAGATAGGGTGTAAGCAGATTTAGAGGGGGAGGGAGTGTCAGAGGGTTAAAAAGTGTACAGAAATTTTGTCAAAATGGGCACTTTTGGTCAAAATGCGTAAAAACAGGCGCCATAAATAGCGTTATTTAGCTGTTTTAGGGTCAAAAACACTAAAAAGGTCGAAAAATACACTACTTTTCATAATTATAGACAAGTTAGAAAACTTTAGAAAAATTCTGTGGAGAAGGGTTGGGAAGGGGTAACTTACCGACTGGGGGGGGGGTGATTAACCTCTTTCCCCAACCCCCATTTACATGTATCCCCCCCTAAAGCTTTCTCCTGCCCACAATTGGCTTTTCCCTTTTCCCTCCTACAACCCGAACGAAAAACATTGCCTGGGTGCTAATTGGTGGGTGCAACAATATTTTCGTACCACAATCCTTCTAAATCTTCTTCAAATTAGGCGTCATGGCGAAGAAACGTCCAGCAGCGGACCCAGCCCCTTCGAGTAAGGAAACCTCGACTAAGCCAAACCATAGCCTCGGCAACCAAGAAGGCCAAAAAGTCCAAGTTGACCATCCAAGAAGACCCTGGCAAGTCCACGGTCTACAAGTCGCTCTTTACCACTTCGGACAAGGCCAAGCAGGCCCTCGTCGGGCCCTGGATCACCTACAACCCACTCTACTACTGATGGAGCATTTTCATTTTAGTGGTGAAATATACAGAAAAGCGCCCGGAAATGAGAAAAAGCAAAGCGAAGCAGTGATTTATGTTGACTGCACGATTTGGCGACCTGTTATCTTTGTGGCGACGTACGAACTGTGGCGAGGCGCTGTGTGTGAAAGTGTACAGCGAATTGCGGGGTACGAACATGGTGTACAGACTCCATGTTAACACGTGTTTGGTCAGCTAATGCATGGGCATACGGGTTGGAAAATTTTTGCACCAAAATAGTGTCAAAGTAGGTACCTATGGTCGAATTAGCGTATTTTTATGATGAAGGTTTTGGTCATAAAAGCACCAAAATGGTGTAAAATCACCCACGTACGAACGCTCATGGTCATGTGATGTTTCATCGCTGTCATTTGAGGATGTGTCACATTGTGCTGTCTCTTTCCACCCATGTGAGGATGTGTTTAAGAAAGAAATGTGTTGAGAATGTTGGGTAACAAATAACAATTCATATTAGTTTGATGAGGCCTCTCTCTGCACATTCAGACAGTTCACCTTACACATTGGTCTTTCAGTTCATGGATTGGTCATTTGCTTAGGCTCTAAATAGTGTTATTAAGGAAAAATTTGCAGGCAGCTGCAAAAAAGGGGAATATGTGACTTCCTTAAACAGAAGTTGAGCTCAAATAGAAAAAAAATGGCATTCGTGCATTGCTGAAGTCCACTTTGAAAAAAGATTGTTTAAGAGCATTGCAGTGGAGTCCACTTTGAAAAACGATTGTATAACAGCATTGCAGTTGACGTGGAGTCCACTTTGAAAAACGATTGTATAAGAACATACAATGGTATGAACAATCATTTTGCTTGTCACATATTCGGCGTTTTTAGCGTGAGCTATTTTGGCATATTTTATTTTGGACAACAGTCATTCTAGTGACATTACTGTTCCCCAGCTAAAAGTGACACACACTGCCCTATGCACATTACAGGTAGAACTAAAAACCATAAGCACAACTTGATTCTTTGTGTGGTGTGGTATGTATTTCAATGCTGCTGATTACGGATTAAGGAAAATTTTGCAGGTGGCTGCAAAAAAAAAGAGAATATGTGACGGACGCTCCTTTAGGTCCAGTTTGAAAAAACGTGGTATTAAAAGTAGCCACTTCATCAGATGATCAACTTCAGTTTGGACAAACCGTGTATAATCGAACCAAACGCAGCAACACGTCACATATTCGGCGTTTGTTGTGCTCGCTTCACCCGCTCGCTTGGATCACTGGAAAGGCAGTCCAGGCTGCACCGAGGCCTTTTATTCCTTGGACTCAGAGACGAGAGTGGGCCTTGTCCTTGCCGCCCACAGATGGCAGTCCCGTCCATAGCTACAGGCTAACAGAAGCGGAACAAAGATGAACGAGAATCGAAGTTGAATGTACGGCATGTACTGGTACTTAAGATTGTGAAATGATGCTACATATCACTTACTGTAAGAGCAAGCCACATATTAAATTTTGGAACGGACAGGGCAGTGAAGTTATCTACCTATGCAGTATCTTTGGCTGTGTGCCCTATCCATCCATGCAATGCCTATGAATGGCAGCACATCGTCAGAGAGATGAACGAGTTGTGAGGTTGGATTGATGGTGGTGGTGTTGTGGTTGTGTGCGTGCGATGGCTCACACAACAAACGCCGAATATGTGACGTGTTGCTGCGTTTGGTTCGATTATACACGGTTTGTCCAAACTGAAGTTGATCATCTGATGAAGTGGCTACTTTTAATACCACGTTTTTTCAAACTGGACCTAAAGGAGCGTCCGTCACATATTCTCTTTTTTTTGCAGCCACCTGCAAAATTTTCCTTAATACAGTGTTTTTTCGTAAAAGAAAGATTAATCGAAAACTCACGCATGCACACACATACAAATCCACAGCAGCAGACCAGCACGGACGCATGCTCAGTGTTGCACCATAAAGCTTATGAAAAACGTGTACCACTGTACACATTGTGCGTGCGTGCGTGCGTGCGTGCGTGCGTGCGTGCGTGCGTGCGTGCGCGCGTGCGTGCGTGCGTGCGTGCGTGCGTGCGTGCGTGCGTGCGGGTGTGCAGCTGTGTCATTTTCGTGCATCAAGGGCTGTAACGAGCATCCGTCCATAAATATCAAAAATTTGCCAAAATTTTGGTAGAAGAACCTAGAAAAGAGACAGAGAATGTGGGATGGACTGGAGACACTGCAGCAAAGAACCGTTGATGGGTTTCCCAAGATGACACCTGCAAAAGCGTCACAGGCGTCACTGGGAGTCGAACCAGCGACCTCGCGATCAGTAGTCTGATGACTTTACAAAACGCGCCAAAAATATTGCAACGTAAACTGTAACCTCACGATGTATTGCACATGTGGGTCATAGGTAGATGCGTGCGAAGTTTTGTTTCGATTGATACAGGTGTGAGCGAGCGACAGGCCAAAAGGTTGGAAGGACCCAATTTTTTGTTACATCCACACAATTTTCTCGGTAATGCGCAAGAGTATGGAAACGTGTTGCGACTCAATCGAATCACCCTTTGAATGCGGTTCTTTTGAGCTATCACGTGGCAGAATTCGTCCAGGAAAGCAAAAGTAATGCACGCTCAAAGTTTCGAATGTCGCCCAAAATGGGGGTGTGCCAAGAGAGTCTAGCTGCGAAACATGGAAGTCGGAGAGATCTCATTTGTCAAAAGTGACCTATTCCAGGTCTAGACGAGGAACTGTCATCATTACAGCACAGCTCTGTGACAAACGGTTGAAGCGCCTATAGCTGACAAACTTTTGGGACAAAACACCCAAAAAAAGGCCTTTCAAAGGGGGCCGACCGAGACATGGGCATCGGAGCGCTGCCATTTGTCGAAAGTAACCTATTCCAGGTCCGGACGATTAACTTTCGTCATTGCAGCACAGCTCTGCCACAAACGGTTGAAGCGCCTATAGCTGACAAAGTTTTTTTGGTCGAAATTTGCGAAATTTTGGTTGCCTATATCTCATTATGTGGTGAGAATTTCAAATGTCATGCAAGCGTCTTAGACTTTCTTTGTAAAGCTGTTTACGGAAATCAAATAACATTTGGGGGTTTACTCGGCTTTTTTTCGACTTTTACTCTTGTCGCATTTTGGCCAAAAAAAAACGACTATGTTCCAAAAAATTACTAAATCGGCCTTAACTCTAGATCCGTAGCACCTAGATAAATTTTTCTTGCGGTCACAAAGTTGCCATCATATACCGCGTGCTCACGCCAAGTTTTGTCCCAATCGACTGAGGCGTTCCAGAGCGGCGCCCCAAAAAGTGTGTGCAGAACAGGAAAAAAAAAACACCACTTTTTCGGAACATTTTCGGAAGTTTCGTGTTAATGCGCTCGAGTACCGAAACGCGGGACGGCTTATTCGATTCCGGTCTAGAAGGCGGTTCTTTTGAGCTATCATTCGCCACAATCCGTTCAGGCAATCAAGAGTTATAAGCGACTGAAAATTCAACAAACCGCATTGAGGAAGTGCTCACATATTAGGGTTGTACGCTGCCGCGTACACCCTGATTTTCAAAGGACAGGTGAATGATAAGTTTTGGTATGGTAATGTAGATTGTGTTTGTAATTGTAGAACAGCTCCTTAAATTATGTCTGAAGTGCCTGTTGTGTATATTCTCCGAGTGAGTTTATCTGAGTGCAGATATGGGATATGATATGAAAATGAGAAAAGGAGAAGCGAAGCAGTGATGTATGTCGACGTTGCACGATTTGACGACCCGTTATTCTTGTGGCTGGTAACTGTGTCACGGCATTGTGTGTGAAAGTGTACAGCGAATTGGTGTGGGCTAAATACACGGTGATCAGACTCAAGGCGCACGTGCATGGTCATCAAACCCATGGGAGTACGGGCTGGAAAATTGTTGTACCAAAATAGTGTCAAAGTAGGTACTTATGGTCAAACTAGCGTATTTTTCTGAGGAAGATTTTTGATCAGAAGAGCACCTAAATGGTGTAAAATCACGCACTGTTATAGTTCTGGACTTGATTTTGAAGTTTGACTTGAAATTTGTGGAAACCAGCGGTCTCAATTGGTAGCGGCTATCCATGTCAATAATTCTAGCCAGCACGTACAGGCTACAAACAGGTCACAGGCATGGAACAGAGTATGGCAAAACAGGACCGAGGAATTGGGGAAACGAGGACAGGGAACCCGAGGAACGGACGTGCAGAGGAATTGGGGACGAGGAACTGGGGCTAACCCTTTCCAGCTGTTATCCTGATTTTTGGTACCCTTCTCGTAGGTACATTGTTTGCATTGTTGTTGTTGTTGGATTAGGGGCAACGCTAGCAGGCTGTCAATATGGCCCATATAGCATACCCTTCTCCATGACGCCTTCTCGTCTACAGACGAATAACTAGCCGAAGACTTTTTGGAAGAACGCCATCTGTAATCTAGGGCAGCGATGGCACGAGAAAATCCGTCGAAAGGGAAGTCCTCGATCTAGTGGTGCCATCAAAAATCGAACCCAGGACCTTGCGCGCATGAGGCCGGTTTTTTTACCACTAGGCCATACGCCGCCCTGTTTGCCATAGATTGCGCGCTGTTGGCGCCGTGCGGTTCTTCGTCATGGCATGGGAGTGCTGAGAGCAAATGGTCGACGACTGGACAGCGCCTACCATACCTGTAACTGGGGGGGGGGCTGTACTCTTCTTCCAGCACCCACCCAACTCCCCCCCCCCCCCGACCCCCCAGAATTTTCCCAAGGGATTTTCACTCAGTTTAAAGCGATAAAAGTGAGTAAATGTCGGTGTTTTCAGTGGTTTTCAGGGTTATATGACCATAAAACAGCTAAATAACACTGTTTAGACCCTATTTATATTTATTTTTGACCAAAAAGTACAAGTACATATATCTCAAAAAATGGCCAGCTACCCCCCCCCCCCACTTTTTGCTCTGGAGACCCCCCCCCCCCGGAATTTGGCCATTTACTCCCCCCCCCACTCTTCCAGACCTGGTTACAGGTATGGCGCCTACCCACGTGGTGAGTGAGCCATGAGACTGTGTGCGAGCATTGCTTTTGAGCGTAGATCTAATCGATTTACGATGCAGGTATAGACGCCCGCCCTCCATCCCGCCGCCTGGGTGCGCCCTCCCCCGTCCCTCCTCCCACGCCGCGCCCCTACCCACCCATGCCAAACGGGTCAGCAGAGCAATAAACGCTCTAGCGCTCAGTCGATTGCGTTGGTCCGTTCGCCAGTGGCCACTCGCTGAAACTACCTTACATTGCTTTGCTCTGTAGTGCGTCAAGAATTCCAGAGAGACGAGTGTAGCCTCAGTTCCGGACACCAATAACGCCCCCTATAGCTGATGGCCAGTGGCGTAGCCAGGATTTGTATTTGGGAGGGGCAAAACTGCTATTTGTGTCTAACCGGGAATTTTCGTAAGGGTACCCCCTTTGGAAAAAATCGGGTCTCTGAAAATTTTGGGAGGGGCAAGCGCCCCCCTGGCTACGCCACTGCTGATGGCGCTGTCAACGGATGCTGTGCCTGAGGTGCTCCGTCAGCTGCCGCTGCTGGAGCTGGCCAACTGCCGACTGGTCTGCCGCAGCTGGCGCCGACTCCTGCCCAGCGACCGGCCCTGGCGGGAACTGGACCTGGTCACGCTCGTCATTCGGCTGAACAAACTCTCGACGAAGAAGAACAAGGGGCTGAGGAGCTTCGATTGGCGCCTTCGAGTTGTCGGACAGCAAGAGGAGACCCTTCTGAGGGACGGCGGCACTGTCGCCGCACGCCGCTTCGTGGACCTGCAGCTGAGCCGGGCCGATCGCGCCCGTGTCACAGTGGACGCGTGCAGCAGCCTCCACTTGCTGAATCCGCGGCAAGTGCTGTTCAGCGCCACGCCCTCGGCAGGAGGACACGACGCCTCTCTACTGCAGCGGCTCCACGAGGCCGTCAGGCCCCGGAAGAATGTACATACACATGCTGTACTAAGGCCCGTGGCCAACGCATATACCTGTAACCGGGTCAAAGCGAGTTGGGGTGGGGGAGGATTTTTTGGTAGGGGAGTGGGGTAGCTGGAGCAAAAAGCAGGGGCAGCTGGCCATTTTTGTCCCTTTCCTCCTAAAAGGAAAAGGGACATAGTGATCGTTCTGGGTGCCAAAATTGGTCATAAGATTTCCTGGTCAAGTCTTGATCCAATCCGGACGATTTTTGGTATCATTCGATTCGTCTTGACGTGAAATTGGGTGGATGGATGGACCCTCTTTTTGATGCCATCAATTATAGTTTTTGAGAAAATTCGAAAAAAACATGTTTTTTACCATGATGGAAAAAGTTTTGTAGAGTTATCTCGAATTGAGCACTGACAACTGGGCCGCATCGACCAATGCAGTCAACTGGCTTCAGCCGTTCTCGAGTTATAAAGGGTTTAAATTTCTGTTTTAAAAAATTTTGACTTTAAAAAATCATAGCGCTGAATTCCTCCAGCAGAAGTTGCTGAAATCCGAATGCAAGCTTTGTCTATCCTTTATCTTCGATTTAAGCCTCAGCGTCGCGAAGCGTTCCCGATTTCTTGAGTTCTTGTTCATCAAAGCTTAAAATTTTTTTTTTCAAAATGGAGGGCTAGGAACTGTTTTAAGCACGGAATTTTTTTGTGCAAAAATTAAAAAAAATCGAAATGTTGGTGACATTTGGTCTTTTCTACAGTATGATCCGAATAGTGCAAGCAGAGTTTTGCAATATTGGGTTTAAATCGGAATGGCAAGCTGTAACACTGCTGGGATGAACGGGAGGAGAAGGGACAACTTGCCGAGGACCGGCAAGAGCACCTAGTTTGACTTATACTGGTTCTTTTTGGTAAAAATGGGTATAAATAAGGTCAAAAGTGTGTTATTTAGCTGTTTTATGGTGAAGTAACACTGACAACACTTCCTCACCAACACACCAACACACTTCCTCACCTTTATCGTTTTAGGCAGAGTCAAAATCCCTTGGGAAAATTCTGGGGACGAGGGGGGGTTCAGTGGGGTTTTAAACGTACATGTAACTGGAGGTTACCCACCCCCACCCCCCCCCCCAGACCCCCCATAATTTTCCTGAAGTTTTCCAACTTGTCTACAATTGTACAAAGTAGTGTATTTTTCTTCTTTTTCAGTGTTTTTGACCCTAAAACAGCTAAATAACGCTATTTATAGCCTACTTTAACCTATTTTTGACCTAAAAGTGCCTGTTTAGACACCTTTTACGTACACTTTTTTACTCTCTGACACCCCCTCCCACACTCCCCCCCCCCAGAATGGTCTCCGACCCCCCCCCCCACTTCAAAAACCCGGTTACATGTATGGTTTGAAACTGAGTAGGGGATGGCTAACCATACCTGTAACCGGGTCTGAAAGAGTGGGGGGGGGTAAATCGCCGAATTCTGGGGGGGTCTGGAGCAAAAAGTGGTGCGTTAGGGGGTGGTTGAGAAATTCTGCTGGCCCCCCAACCCCCCCCCCCCCCCCCTCCAGTTACAGGTATGTGGCCCGTGGGTAACTCCCTCCACTTACAGGTATGGGCCAACGTCGCGCAAACCCGCACCACTCTGGACGCGATCGCCTTTGGCGGTCCCCAATTCAGTCTCGCACCGATTCTATCGAGCGAGCGCGTGCAACGACTGGAGGAGGTGCACAGCTACGCTCTGGACTGGCTGTACGAGCTGCGACCTCGACTCTCGCTCGTGCGCCTGCAGAGACTGGAATTGCTCCGCATTAAACTTCGCACTGACGAAAACGTCAAACTTCCAAACGTTCGGCAGCTCATCTTGGGCCAAGCTACAGTTTACTACGGCGGAACCGAGGATTGGTCTCCTCTTATTTTCCTGCTCCAGTCGACGACACCCAACGTCGAAGAAGTGGTCATTAAAACAATGCAGCTCCTCTACGAGGGGCCCACTCCACCAGCTGATCAGCCACCATCGCCACGAGTATGGCAGGAGCTCCCGCGGGTGGTTCCCTGCCTCCTCTACCTTCGTGTTGAGCGCTTGCACATCGAGTGGTGCCATCACTGGAATCCTGTTGGAGGTATGAGTTTGGTAGCTCGTTCGAGAGCTTTCGCCGGGCGGTCGGCCGCCCACTGGCCAGCCGTGCCCGGCCGGCCTCCCCTCTACGTCGACTTCGGGCACGAGCACTGGACCAGAAAGCCGTACAGAATCGCTGAGCGCTTCGTTCGGGCATCGACGCCTTTCGAGGGACACGTCGTCCTCCCTGGGAGCGAACGCGAACGCGACCGTCGCCACAGGAGGTTCTTGCGGAGCTGGCAGATCAAAAATGTTGGATGAACACAGGCATTCACACGCTGACAACTTGTTTAGCTAGCTAGACAGGATAAGACTTAGTGTGTTGATGATACAGAACTCTGCAGGACGGTACGACGGCGTTGGATCGCGTTTGGTTGCGAATTGCGATGGTACTTTGGGGCGAATGCATTGTGTTGTGGAAGTACATGTACGCAACGTTGGTGTCACCGCCTCAGCTAGCGGTCGCTACTCGCAATGCCACCTACCACAAATTCTCATCTCTGTGTGCACAGCTTCAGCAGTAATGGTATGGCAGAACTCGAGCGGGGGCAGGCGATGTCAGCGCGAACAAATCGCTACGAAAAATAACGTTTTCGGGATTTTTTTCGAGATCTCTCCTTCTGTACTGTTCTGATCTGTCCTGTTTCTGTTATTCTTCTTTGTGGTTCCGTTTTTTAGTTTTTAACGAAAAGTCCGATAAATCTCGTCGAAAAAGATGGTTGCGACTTCGGCTCAATCCCCAAGAGAAGAGGGACGAAGTGATTCGGAAGAAGAAAAAGCGGGAAAAGATCGCCAAAGAGATCGAGAATGCCGTCAAATGGCAGACCTGCGCTCTGACGCAGCAGAAACTCAAGGAAACTATAGTCGCCTGCAAATTGGGCCGGTTCGTTAAGGGATTTATTGGCGAAAATCAATACTACTGACTAATTGACTGCTAATGGTTCAAGGGAGTTAACGATTTAACTATTTTTATTTGGCGAAATCGCAACGCACGGAGGTCGGAGGATGCGCAGACAATGTCAGACATTGGGGAATGACAACAAAAAACGCGAATATCGCCGTATCTGTATCACACGTGAGTTTATTCTCCCTGCGAGGGAAGTGGGCCGCCCACCTGACACGGATTTTGGGCCACACACAGCTCCAGAGCCGCCCGACAGCATGGGCAATGAGAGCGTTCCGTTCATCCTTCTCTTCTACCCCAAAGGGATTATGTAGTAATGCAACTCCAAGGGATCTTGTAACTAAAGTGGTCTCTGTATTTTCCTGAAGCCTGCCCTTTGGGGGGGGGGGGGCTGGTCCCCTCAGTCCTCTGGTGACGAAAATGCTTCCCCTTGCTGGCCCAATATTCCCATGGTCACCTATGCCTGTCCGTACATTCGAAGTTTGTCTGCAGTCTGTGCAACAAGGAGTCAGTGCTGGAGACGCTTTTGGACCAGTCGCTGCTGGCGCGCGCAGGCCCTTCGTGCACGTTCGTGCACGTGCGCTCTCTGCGCGACGTCCGGGCGCTCCGGCTGACGACAAATGCCACTTTTGAAGTGGACAAGGCGGTCGCTGGGGACGAGGCCAAGGTCTACAACGCCGCGCAGTTCATGTGCCGTGTGTTGGGAGTCGAGATGAACGGCAACAGTCGGTACGGTCTACGGTGTCAGCTCGGCTCGCCCCCCCCCCCTGAGGGGCACAGCTTTCGAAAATGGAGAGCCAGCCCCCCAGGATCGGACTGACTGGGTCTCATGTCTCACTAGCAGCGGTCAATGACGCGTGACCAGAGAGAGGCCCCCTCGATCATAGAAGCCGCCCACAAACAAACAAAATGGGGACCTGCTTTTTCATCCAAGAGCTTGCTCCATGCACTGTTGGCTTGGCGGCCTAACTACGGCCCTGTATAGTTGCCGATTCCCACAGTTGCACCGCTCCTCAATTCCACTTCGATGTACAGTTTGATGATTTACTCGTTCCACTGGAGAAGCTCGGGGAGGTGGAAAAGATGGAAAAAGCCAAGAAAAAAGCCGAGAAAAAGCGGCGTCAACCGGCGCAATCGGACAAAGAGGCGGAGACAGTCGAGAATCAAAAACGAAATGACGAGCGAAGTGACGAGAAGCAGCCGAAAAAGGAAGAAAAAGAGCGGAAAAACGGGGAAAAGCCCAGCAGCTCGGGTGAGCTTGCCGTGGCAATCTGTATCTTGGGCTTCACCCCCCCCCCCATTGAAAATAGCACCCCTACAATTACCTCATTCCCTGGGTTTCTTTTGGATGATTACACTCCTCTATTTTCCTCCATTGACAGTTGACCTCCCTCCTACAACCCAAACGACAAATGGCTCCTGGGGGCTAAATTGGGTGTGCACGTGTCTCACTGTCAAGAAGATTTTCATACCAAAATCCCCCTAAATCTGCTACAAACCAGGCATGGTGGCGAAGAAACGTCCAGCAGCGGACCCGACCTCTTCGAGTAAGGACTCTACTAAGCCAACCATGGCCACGGCAACCAAGAAGGTGAAGAAGTCCAAGTTGACCATCAAAAAAGACCCCGGCAAGTCCACGGTCTACAAGTCGCTCTTTACCACTTCGGACAAGGCCAAGCAGGCCCCCGTCGGGCCCTGGATCACCTACAACCCACTCTACTACTGATGGAGCATTTTCATTTTAGTGGTGAGATATACAGAAAAGCGCCTGGAAATGAGAAAAAGAAGTGAAGCAGCGATTTATGTTGACTGCACGATTTGGCGAACTGTTATCTTTGTTGCGATGTACGAACTGTGGCGAGGCGCTGTATGTGAAAGTGTACAGCGAATTGTTGTGGGCTACAAACACTGTGGTTCAGAACTTCAGACTCCATGCATACGTGTATGGTCCTGACGCAGCATGGGCGTGAGTACAGATTGGAAAATTGTTGCACCAATATAGTGTCAAAGTAGGTACTTGTGGTCGAACTACCGTATTTTTCTGAGGAAAATTTTTGGTCAGAAAAGCACCTAAATGGTGCAAAATCACGCACTGTTTAGTTCTGGACTTGATTTTGAAGTTTTGACTTGAAATTGGTGGAAATCAGCGGTCTCAATTGGTAGTGGCTATGCATATCAATAATTCTAGCCCGTACAGGCTACAAACGGGAACCACTCGCGGGAGCTTCTGCCATACTCGAGTGCATGGTGGCTGATCAGCTGGTGGAGTGGGCCCCTCGTAGAGGAGCTGCATTGTGTTAATGACCACTTCTTCGACATTGGGTATCATCGACTCGAGCCGCAAAATAAGAGGAGACTGGTTGGCGGTTCTGCCATAGTAAACTGAAGCTTCACCCAAGATGAGCTGTCGAACATTCGGAAGTTTGACGTCGGTGCGACATGCAATGTGAAGCAATTGCAGTCCCTGCAGGCGTACGAGCGACAGTCGGCGTCTCAGCTCGTACAACCACTCCAGAGCGTAGCTGTGAACCTGCGTCGTTGCACACGCTCGCTCGATAGGGACTCAAGACTGAAGCGGGGGCCGCCAAAGGCGATCGCGTCCACATCGGCACAGGCGTAGGCGACGTTGGCCACGCGCTGTAGAGCATGTTCATTTCATTCGTCCGGTGCTTGACAGCCTTGTGCAGCCGCTGCAGCAGAAAGGCGAGGGCGCGGCGCTGAACAGCACGTGCTGCGGCTGCAGAAAGTGGAGGCTGCCGCACGCGTCTACTGTAACACGGGCACGGTTGGCCCGGCTCAGCTGCAGGTCCACGAAGCAGCGTGCGGCGGCAGTGGCGCCATCCCTCAGAAGGGTCTCCTCTCGTTGTCCGCAAACTCGAAGTCGCCAACCAAGCTCTTCAGCCTCTTGTCCTTCTTCATCGAGAGTTTGTTCAGTCGAATGACGAGCGTGACCAGGTCCAGTTGCCGCCAGGGCCGGTCGCTGGGCAGGAGTCGGCGCCAGCTGCGACAGACCAGATGGCAGTTGGCCAGCTCCAGCAGCGGCAGCCAACGGAGCAGCTCCGTCGCAGCATCCGGTGACAGCGCCATCAGCTATAGCGGGTGTTACTGATGTCCGGAACTGAGGCTACACTCGTCTCTCTGGAATTCTTGACGCACTACAGAGCAAAGCGATGTAAGGTAGTTTCAGCGAGTGGCCACTGCCGAACGGACAAACGCAATCGACTGAGCGCTGGAGCGTTTATTCCTCTGATCCGTTTGGCTGGGGTATGGGGGCGGCGTGCGGGGGAGGGGGGAGGGCGCACCCAGGCGGCGGGACGTAGGGCGGGCGTCTATACCAGCGTCGTAAATCGATTAGATCTACGCTCAAAAGCTATGCTCGCACTCGGTCTCATGGCTCACGCACCACGTGGGTGGGCGCTGTCCAGTCGCGGACCATTCCTCTGCACGTCTGTTCCTCGGTTCCCTGTCCTCGTTTCACCAATTCCTCGGTCCTGTTTCGCCATACTCTGTTCCACGCCTGTTACCTGTTTGTAGCCTGTACGGGCTAGAATTATTGATATGCATAGCCACTACCAATTGAGACCGCTGATTTCCACCAATTTCAAGTCAAAACTTCAAAATCAAGTCTAGAACTAAACAGCGCGTGATTTTGCACCATTTAGGTGCTTTTCTGACCAAAAATTTTCCTCAGAAAAATACGGTAGTTCGACCACAAGTACCTACTTTGACACTATATTGGTGCAACAATTTTCCAATCTGTACTCACGCCCATGCTGCGTCAGGACCATACACGTATGCATGGAGTCTGAAGTTCTGAACCACAGTGTTTGTAGCCCACAACAATTCGCTGTACACTTTCACATACAGCGCCTCGCCACAGTTCGTACATCGCCACAAAGATAACAGTTCGCCAAATCGTGCAGTCAACATAAATCACTGCTTCACTTCTCTTTTTCTCATTTCCAGGCGCTTTTCTGTATATCTCACCACTAAAATGAAAATGCTCCATCAGTAGTAGAGTGGGTTGTAGGTGATCCAGGGCCCGACGGGGGCCTGCTTGGCCTTGTCCAAAGTGGTAAAGAGCGACTTGTAGACCGTGAACTTGCCGGGGTCTTTTTTGATGGTCAACTTGGACTTCTTCACCTTCTTGGTTGCCGTGGCCATGGTTGGCTTAGTAGAGTCCTTACTCGAAGAGGTCAGGTCCGCTGCTGGACGTTTCTTCGCCACCATGCCTGGTTTGTAGAAGATTTAAGGGGATTTTGGTATGAAAATCTTCTTGACAGTGAGACACGTGCACACCCAATTTAGCCCCCAGGAGCCATTTGTCGTTTGGGTTGTAGGAGGGAGGTCAACTTTCAATGGAGGAAAATTGAGGAGTGTAATCATCCAAAAGAAACCCAGGGAATGAGGTAATTGTAGGGGTGCTATTTTCAATGGGGGGGGGGGTGAAGCCCACGATACAGATTGCCACGGCAAGCTCACCCGAGCTGCTGGGCGTTTCCCCGTTTTTCTGCTCTTTTTCTTCCTTTTTCGGCTGCTTCTCGTCACTTCGCTCGTCATTTCGTTTTTGATTCTCGACTGTCTCCGCCTCTTTGTCCGAAATTGCAGGATAGCTGAAGTCAAAATACTCCAATCTTTGCTCTGACAGTAGGTAAAAGGAATCCGCCAGCATGTCAACATTTCTGTTGTGCACATATCCAATAACTCCTAAACTGTGTCTTTGTAATGTTTTGCTAAACTAGTTTTTGCTAGTATGTACTTGCTAACTGACGTTTGTCATTAGATTGCACTGCACTACACAAGTTCACTGCAATTGTGATTGTCATCTCAGTACAATTTGTCAATCCATACACAAGCTATTCATAACACTCTTGCCAATCACCATACCATTCCATTTGTGCATTGTCTGATTGTAATGACCATATTCACCATAAAATTCAAGTCCAATCACTTTATAGGAAATGCTTGCCATTTCTAAAGCCAATCCCAGAATGTGAGCTGATATGCCAACCGATCTACATGACTCTGTCAGCATCAAAGTTTCTGTGAGAAAGGCGCATTCACTCATGGAATCCGGATCTGTGTAGACTCCCACTTTTACTGTCATCTTTATGGATAGACGGAATGGGTCTACATTTGTTTGCTTGTGAAGTGTATGCTATTTTTTATGGACTGCACACATTCAATCATCAATGTGTGCTTGTGTTTGGTTGTTGGATCCAACTGCAAAGTAGACATTAATAATGGCCTTCGTATATACACCAACTGCTTGGATTTCAGCGAGGCTATGGAATAGAGTGTTTCAAATTCAGTTGCTGTGGTCGGCTGCACAGTAAAACAAGCCACATCCATCTTGTTTGCTGAGTACGCGTGGTCAAATTTCTGCATGTATTGATATCGTGTTTGTGTAGAGTGGGAGAGTTATCTGCACTCAGGTGTCAGGTGGGTGCTCATGTTAGACTGGCGAGTTCAATTCCATCTGAAACTGGGGCATACCTGTAACTGGGGGGATTCCCCTATTTTCCAACACTTTTCTTACCAATTAGGTAGCATTAAAAGCCTTTTGAAGTGCACTTGAAAAATTTTTTTCATTTTTATTTTGCCCAAGCCTGGCATTGATAGTGAACCACTGCTGAGCACTTGCAACAAAAAAAGCAAATCGACACATAAAGGGCATACCTGTAACTGTGAGGGGGGGGGGGGGGTTGGGGGAGCAGAATTTTTTCAACCACCCCCAACCCCCCCCCCCCCCAGAAATTTCCCAAGGGATTTTCACTTAAATGTCTAAAACGTCAAGGTCTAAAACGATAAAAGTGAGTAGAGAAATGTTGGTGTATTTCAGTGCTTTTCAGTGTTATATGACTGCAAAACCGCTACTGTTTAACACTGTTACTGTTTGGACCCTATTTATACCCATTTTGACCAAATAGTACAAGTATTTCTCAAAAAAATGGCCAGCTACCACCACTTTTTGCTCCAGACACTCCCTCCCCCCAGAATTCGGCCATGTACCCTCTCCACTCTTCCAGACCGAGTTACATGTATGATAAAGGGCAATGCGCTCATTTTCCGGCACACTGACAAGCGCGAACGGCGTTTTTCGTTGCGATTTGTTCCCACTGACATCGCCTTCCCTCGCTTGAGTTCAACCAGAGACAATACCATTACTGCTGTAGCTGCACACGCCGAGATGAGAATTTGTAGCAGCTGACATTGTGAGTCGCGCCGCGTGATTGAGCACCGCTGAGGCGCCGACACCAACATTGCGTATACGTCTGCAACACAACGCATTCGCCCAAGGTGAAACAAAGCACTATCGCAATTCGCGATCTGACGTCCCCACACCGTCCTGCAGT
The DNA here is from genome assembly GCA_030248085.1 of Paralinhomoeus sp. GSCO2_6. NCBI lineage: Eukaryota > Metazoa > Nematoda > Chromadorea > Monhysterida > Linhomoeidae > Paralinhomoeus > Paralinhomoeus sp. GSCO2_6. The sequence continues at coordinate 9,353 of JASAMY010002119.1, read as the reverse complement.
TTTCTCTATCATCAACACACTATGTCTTGCTGTCAGCGTGCGAATGCCTGTGTGTGTGTTTATCCAACGTTTTTGATGTGCCAGCTCCGCAAGAACCTCCTGTAGCGACGCTCGCGCTTACGTTCGCTTCCAGGGAGGACAATGTGTCCCTCGAAAGGCGTCGATGCTCGAACGGAGTGCTCAGCGATTTTGTACCGGTCCGCGGTCCAGCGCTCGTGCACAAAGTCGACGTAGAGTGGAAGCCGGCCGGGGACGGCTGGCCAGTTGGCGGCCGCCCGTCCGGCGAAAGCTCTCGAATGAGCCAACAAACGCATGCCTTCTGCCGGACTCCAGTCACCGCACTCGATGTGCAAGCGCTCGACGCGAAGGTAGAGGAGGCAGGGAACCACTCGCAAGAGCTCCTGCCATACTCATGGCGATGGTGGCTGATCAGCTGGTGGAGTGGGCCCCACGTAGCGAGCCCCCACACATTGATGATTGAATGTGTGCAGTCCATAAAAAATAGCATACACTTCACAAGCAAACAAATGTAGACCCATTCCGTCTATCCATAAAGATGACAGTAAAAGTGGGAGTCTACACAGATCCGGATTCCATGAGTGAATGCGCCTTTCTCACAGAAACTTTGATGCTGACAGAGTCATGTAGATCGGTTGGCATATCAGCTCACATTCTGGGATTGGCTTTAGAAATGGCAAGCATTTCCTATAAAGTGATTGGACTTGAATTTTATGGTGAATATGGTCATTACAATCAGACAACGCACAAATGGAATGGTATGGTGATTGGCAAGAGTGTTACGAATAGCTTGTGTATGGATTGAGCTTGTGTATGGATTGTGTAGTGCAGTGCAATCTAATGACAAACGTCAGTTAGCAAGTACATACTAGCAAAAACTAGTTTAGCAAAACATTACAAAGACACAGTTTAGGAGTTATTGGATACTAGCCGCTTCGAACTCAGGACTCCTGCTTGCAAAGTGCTCCAAAATGGTTCAACATCAGTTTGTCTCATGAAATAAAATAATGTTGAGGATACTCAGTTGTACAATGATGAATCACTGCACAGATGAAACTGCAAAGTGTTGGAATGCAGGTCAACCAAAGCAAATGCATGTCAACCAACGCATTTTCATGAATACTACAGAATTGCTTCTAACACCCACTCTGTTTTAAATAAATTTCATATCAACACACCCACGACGTAAATTGGAGACTCGTTTGCAGAAGTTTTGTTTTATTTTCTGTGGTGATGCTATGTGGCGGGGAGGGGAGAGCATATGCTTTTCGGTGTGTTGTTTGTATGAGTTGTATGTTAAAAACGTTTTGCTTGCAACCGTGCATGCATGCGTGCAACTCTGCATGCGTGCGTGCGATCGAGCGTGCGGTGCGTGCATGCTGTGTTGTCCATGTGCATGCGTGTGCGTGCGTGCGAGCGTGCGTGCGTGCGTGCGTGCGTGCATGTGCGTGCATGTGCGTGGCGTGTCGTGTCATGTGTTTGTGCGTGCGTGCGTGCGTGCGTGCGTGCGTGCGTGCGTGCGTGCGTGCGTGCGTGCGTGCGTGCGCGCGCGGTGCGTGCGTGCGTGCGTGGTGCATGAGCGTGTATAAAGTTTTTATAGCGTTACACCTGTAAAACAAAGTAAAAAATAATAAAAAGTTCAAATTTTTATAGCATAAACACGTGCAAAACAAAAAAGTTATAAACAAAAAAGTCACACGTATTTTTATGGCAGAGGTTTTATCCCAGGACCTCCAGAAAAGTAACAGGCATCATAACCACTACACCATTGATCTGTATGAACTGTTCTCTAAACACTTCTGATAAGTCAGAAGCACGCATAAAATGTGCTGTATTATCATTTTTTTTTTATATGTTTGTTTTTTTTTTTGTTTTTTATTTAGTTTTTTTTTTTTTTTTTTTTTTTTCGGGTTTTTTTTCTCTATTTATATGGAAAACTCTCGGCCTCCGTGAAAAAAACAAAAATTTGCTTTAGTAATATAGATGTGCACAACAGAAATGTTGACATGCTGGCGGATTCCTTTTACCTACTGTCAGAGCAAAGATTGGAGTATTTTGACTTCAGCTATCCTGCAATTGATGCCTCATTGGAAATTGTTGGTTCTAGACCAAGTATGCCTCCTTTCTATTTCTTTTCCACTTGGGTATTTTCTCCAACGAAAGTTCAGAGGAGTCTGTACTGAAGGCAGCAGTGCTGCCACTCACAGTGTTCAATATTCCCACATATTCTCTCTTGGTTGGATCCTTTGTGCTTGTGTCCTTGTTTTCAACTGTTCAGCTGTACATGTGGACACGTGAAGAATGGAACATGCCCACAAAAGAATGGAACCTTTCGTGGGCTTTTAAACATGCTGCCATACTCCTGAAAAGTAGAAACAACACAAGAAGCGCTGCATCCTTAACGTTTTGGTATATAATCTTGATATTCACTGGGGTGTTTCAATCAGCTCTTTTAACAAAGTTGCTGATTATTCCAAGGGAACAGCCAATTATGACGTCATTTGATGAATTCATTGGAGTGATGCAGAGAAGAGAGGCAAAGTTTGCCACGTATAGCAGCAAGAGGGGATTCTTTGACGAAGTCAGAGTGTCGAACACAACTTTTTACAGGCAGTCTTTGCATTTCTGCAAGAGTTGAAACAAATCACCATTGTATACCTTTTTAGAGAACTAAGGGAGACGCTGAAGTCAAAATCGTCCCGACTTTTCTTTGGGTAAAAGAGAGTGTGTATTTTCTGCCCTTGAACAGAACGATCATTTGATTGAGATAGGCCAACCTGTATTTACAGCATCCTATTTATCAAAAAGATGCAGTCTCGTCTCCTTTCCTCTCAAGGTCAGCAAAGGGTTTGCCGACGCTGGCTATATATTGGGGAAGAACGCCCTATCCGTGGAGCAAAAGCAAAAACTTGACTTCTCACTGATGCAATTGAGGGCTTTTTCTGATCAGGTAAAGATAAACCAGTGTTTCTGCTACCTGTTAGAATATTTTTCTATTGCTTAGCTCATGACTCGCCTTCATTCAAGACACTGTCCTGAAGATGTAGTCAAGGCGAAACTTGGAAGCAAGACATTGAACCTTGTCAATATGTCAGGATGCTTTGTGATTGTGATTGTAGCTCTGTTCGCTTGTGCAGCTATTTTAATTTTTGAAACATTATTTAACACTTAAGGGTTCTTTTTGCTTTTTGTGATTCTGTGCTGTCTGCTTTGTGAAATGCTTTCTGGTATCAAGTGTCAAGGACATGTTCTTGTGCTCATGGGCACCATGCAGCCATACCCCGCTGGAGTGGTCCTTTTGTGTAACTGGGGGGGGGGTACCCACACCCAGAATTCTTTACCCCCTCCCACAACCCTCACCGTTTTTCTAAAGGATTTTCAACCTGTCTACAACGATAAAAGTGAGTAAATGTTTCACAATATATTTCAGTGTTATATGACTATAAACTGCTGAATAACACTACTTATTTTGGTTCTATATAGATGAACAAATTTGTAGCTACCCTTTATTTTCGCTCTCGACACCCCTCCCTCCAAAAAGCGGCGTCAATCCTCCCACCTCCCTTAGTCGATCAGACCCCGTTACAGGTACATGGAGCGGTCAGTTACTGCACGCTCGAGAAAACACGCGATCCACTACTTCCGAAGTGTGGATGGGCACTCGTTCCTCTGCTGCGAAACGCAATCTTCTAATTAGCGATAATCTTCTGCAGGAACGAACAGAGTCTGGACAATCCGAGCCATCGTCTGGACCGCACCTTGGTCTTGTCTGGGAACTGTATGTCCTGGGCGTACCTTGAGCTGCCGGCCAGTGGAACCAACCTGGCGGCAGTGCCAATTCCGGCCCGTTAGTGGAGCCAGGCCTCCAGGATCAGGCTGACTTGACCTCATCTCTCACTAGCAGCGGCCAGAGGCCCCCGCGATCATAGAAGCGGCCCACACACAAACAAACAACAAACGGAGTGCGTGCGTGTTCAGCTTCATCACGCGAACTCTCGTTTGTGTCGCAACGAGAAGCGCAAGCTAGGTATAGCGAGGCGCAAAGCAACATTTGTCGCAGTATTTCAATCGTCAGACTCCAGCGGTCAGCATGTCCCAGCCCTGAACGGCCACACGCACGTGCTATCCGCGCGCGGACGCACGCACGCAAGCGCAAGTTACATGCACAATGCGCTTGCTTTATGTGCAAACGACCGCTTGCAGTCATGCATGTTACTGGGGGTGGGGTAGTCGGAATTTTGCCCCTACCCAGCCCCCCCCCCAGAATTTTCCGAAAGTTTTCCGACTTGTCTACAATTATAAAAAAAGTAGTGTACTTTTCGTCTTTTTCAGTGTACTGCAATGCAATGCAATATCTGCAGTAATTTTACAATTGTACCCCGGGGTACGATTGTTTCAACCGTACCCGCGGCACTATTTAGAGGGGTCACTATTGGAGAGCGGCACTGTAATCTCGACCTTCGTCTTTTCAATTTCAAACGCAACAAGTGGGTCAAAGTGGCGCGAAATGAGGTGCCGGTATGTGTATTAAGGTGAGGCTGAGGAGACAGAGTGGTTTTCTCCATGAAGCATGGTCAACGCATCGTATTTACTGCTGGAAACGGAGTTGTGCTATTTGAGGCACGGGGAAACGAAAGCGCTAATGGCGCAGCGAAACCTGAGTAACTCAAATTTTCGCAGAACACGAAATGCACACATTGGGGCAAGAGAGAGAAGTAAACACGATGCAATATAGACCTAGACAGGACAGTTAAATTCCACGTTTGAATAGCACACGTGGTGCTCGAAGCATGGCAGTCAAAGTGGGGATTTACAAGGATCCACAATCCATGAGCGAATGCGCCTTTTCCCAGCGAACACTGCTGCCTACGGAGTCCTGCAAATCGGTTGGAATCTCGGCACGCATCCTGGGATTGGCTTTGGAAATGGCGAACATTCCATACACAACGGTTGGACTCAACTTCGCTGGTGAATATGCTAGCTTCAACGAGATGACACAGAAATGGAGTGGTAAGAAGAACGAGTGCGGCCACTTGCTGGCAAGTACAAATGGGTTCCTCTGCCCCCCCCAAGGTCCTGAGGACTATGCTAACCAACCCCAGGTCCAATTCCCTCATACCAATACAGGTAGAATAAGTTCCTCTGAGGCACCTTTGGAGGATCTGAGGCACATGGCACAATACACCCCTTACACCACCAGGAAGGGGGGGGCGCTATTGGAAGGGGCACTATACTTTCAACCTTTCAATCAAACTTGGAGAGGAAACAATAGGAGAGGGACACTATTGTCCCTGAGGTCTTCAGTTTCAATCGCATGGGAACAAGCCAAACTAAACAAAACACCTGTACACTTCTGACACTTCTGTAATTCTGAGACAACTGAGGAATAACTGTAGGTATCGTTGGATTCGTGCACAATGGAACAGTTGACATGTTGGCAGAGGCGACTTACTTTACATCAGAACAACGGTTGCAACATTTTGAATTCTCATATCCAGCTGTGGATGCATCAATGATTATTTTTGGTTCTAGGCCAAGTGAGTTTGTGTATTTATTTAATATTTCACTTTTGCACATATTCCACTTCTCACTGATGTACAATATACATTGTGGTGCAGTAGGGTAAAAACATAATTGATCGTCTATGTGTACCAATTATTTCAGAGGAATCTGTTCTACAATCTGCAGTGCTGCCACTAACAGTATTTCGCGTTTCTACATACTTCCTACTATTCTGCTGTTTTCTAGCAATGCTTGCAGTCACGAGTGTTCAACTGCACACCAGGAGTGATCAACGAAAAGCAGAATCCATATTGATGATCAAATTCTCATTGAATCAGAGGAGTCCTGCATCCCTAATCTTTTGGTACATGGTCCTCGTTTTCTCCGGAGTGTTTCAATCAGCTCTTTTAACGAAGCTGCTGGTTACTCCAAGGGAAAGACCAATATTGACATCCTTTGATGAACTCATCAGTGTGATACAGAGAAGAGAGGCAAAGTTTGCCACCTATAGCAGCAAGAGGGGATTCTTTCAGGAAGTCAGAGTGTCAAACACGACATTCTACAGGTGGAAGGAAGACCCGTGAACACACTTTAAACACTTTTTGTTTCAATGTCTGCTAATTTTAATCTAGGAAGCTAAGAGAGGCGCTAAAATCAAATCCTGCTGACTTTTCGCTTGGCAGCAGAGAGCAAACCTTTGAAGAACTGGAAAGAAACGACAATTTCATCGACATTGGCCAAACTCTGTTCATACTGCCTCATTTGTCAAAGAGGTGCAGTCTCGTCTCGTTTCCACTGAGGGTTAGCAAGGGGTTTGCTGAAGCTGGCTATATACTACGGAAGAATGCTCTATCAGCAGAACAGAGGCGAAAACTTGATTTTTCGCTCATAGAGTTGACATCATTTGCCGATCAGGTGAATTCATTGATGTGCTTCTGTTGTTCGTCTGTAACCCAGTCAGATCCGGGGGGTAGATGTCCAGAAAACTCTAGAGGGGGGGGGGTGTTGGACAGGCGTTGTTTTCTGACAGGGCTCCTCCCCATTGCTGCAGGTATGCCGGCTACATCAGACTTCTGTTTGATGACCCTCTGTCCATTTTTAGCTGATGACTAAATTGGGTTTGCGACACTGTGCAGAAGACTCAACTAGAATACAACTGGGCAGCAAGAAGCTGAAGCTGATCAATATGTCTGGCTGCTTTACTTTTCTCACATTTGCTCAGTGTGCGCCCACGATAGTGTTCATCTATGAAATCGTGATTCAACGGCTATTGCATGGCTCTTCTTAAACCCGTTTTGCTCGATTTTGATTGATTGCACAGTGTCGTGCAGTGAAGGGAGACAGCGTCACTCACATCATGCCCTTAGAAACAACACACAGCAAAGCACAGTGGCATCGCGCGTTCTGCCAATTAAACTGCTCCAATGCTCGCAATCTCCACCCACCCCTCTGTCTGTGGAGGTTGTTGGCTGTGCGAAAACATAAGCACTAATGAACGACGCGGAAACGCGAGTAGCTGGTGTTGACGCAGTTCAGCTTACATGCCTAGGTTTGGGAGAGGAGAACACAGGTTTGCAATTGCAACTTACACTCAGTGCATACCATGGCAGTAAAAGTGGGGATTTACAAGGATCCCGAATCCATGAGCGAATGCGCCTTTCTCGAGCGAACCCTAGTGCCTACAGAGTCCTGCAAATTGGTTGGAATCTCGGCACGCATCCTAGGATTGGCCTTTGAGATGGCCGACATTTCCTACACAACGGTCGGACTCGACTTCACTGGCGAATATGCCAGCTTCAATGAGACTACACAGAAATGGAGTGGTAAGAATTGCATAGTGCGAACACAACTGCCAGGGTGCAAAGCAAAGAGCACATGCACACAACAGATTATATTCCCTGTCAAATACGAGTACGTGCTGTGGACGCTATTCCATCTCACAAAAAAACGAGAGTTTGGCTAATTCAACTAAATTTAAATAATCCTGAGGCCAAACAGTAATAACGTTTAGGTATTGTTGGATTTGTGCACAATGGAACAGTTGACATGTTGGCAGAGGCCGCGTACTTTACATCAGAGCAAAGGTTGCAGTCCTTCGACTTCTCATATCCAGCTGTTGACGCATCCATGATCATTTTTGGTTCTAGACCGAGTGAGTCTGTGCTGTGCATGCCTCTTTCTCTGTTGGCATGCTGATATCCACAACTGTTCTATCTACCTATGTATACAATACACTGCATCTGCATTGCATGTGTAGGAAAAGTTCATGAAAGCTTGTATCACAAACTACACGTCTATGTATGCATGCGAGTTGACTGTGTTCACCAATCATTTCAGAGGAATCTGTTCTGCAGTCTGCAGTGCTGCCACTCACAGTATTTCGTGTTACTACATATTTTCTGCTGTTCTGTTGTTTTCTAACATTGCTAGTGTTAATGAGCATTCAACTGCGCAAATGGAGTGCTCAAAACAAAACTGAACTAAAGATCAAATTTGCATTGCTGAGATCTGGACAAAATCAGAGGAGTCCTGCATCCCTAATCTTTTGGTACATGGCCCTCATTTTCTCAGGGATGTTTCAGTCAGTTCTTCTAACAAGGCTACTGCTTACTCCAAGAGAAACACCAATTTTGACATCATTTGATGAACTAATTCGGGTGATACAAAGAAGAGAGGCCAAGTTTGTCACCTATAGCAGCAAGAGGGGATTCTTTGAGGAAGTCAGAGTATCAAACATCTCATTCTACAGGTGGCCGAAGGAACTTTTTGATACTTACTACATTGTACTTGCCCATATCAACTTTTGGTTTTTATTTGGCAAATTTTAAATTTAGGCAGCTTAGAGAGGCTCTACAAAAAAATCCAGCTGACTTTTCTGTTGGCAGCAGAGAGGCTGTCTTTGAAGAACTAGAAAGAAACGAGAATTGTATCGACATTGGCCAAACAGTGTTTACACTGCCTCATTTGTTAAAGAGGTGCAGTCTCGTCGCGTTTCCACTGAGGGTTAGCAAGGGATTTGCCGAAGCTGGCTATATCTTACGGAAGAATGCTCTTTCTGCAGGACAGAAGCGAAAACTTGACTTCTCGCTCATAAAGTTGACGACATTTTCCGATCAGGTGATTTCATTGATTGATTGCAACCATGACAGATCGAGGTGGGGGAAGCCCTTCAACGACCCTCAAAATTGGGGGTTTTCAGTAGCCGCGCGGTGGGACATCTACAGAATCGAAAACTTGTGCACCACAATTGCCACTTTTTGGTCAAAAGTGTGCACTGCACTAGTGTTAATGGCACTTTTTGGTAAAAGAAGAGGCCAACATTGACTCAAAATAACGTGATTTTTGGTGTGTTATGTCTAAAAAACACTGAAAAGGGAGCAAAACGCATTTTTATCATTTTAGGTATGTTCAAAAAATCTTAGACAATTGCTGTGGTGGGGTTGGGGAAGGGGGGGGTGATTTTTTCCACCAGATATGATAATCTTCTGTCGATTTTAGCTGATGACTAAACTGGGGTTGAGACAGTGTGCAGAGGACGCACCTGGAATAGAACTAGGCAGTAAGCAGCTAAAACTGATCAATATGTCTGGCTGCTTTGCGTTTCTCATAATTGCTCAATGCGCTCCCACGATCGTATTGATCTGTGAAATTTTGATTCAAATTCAATGCCTATTGTATGGTCCTTGAACCGTCGTTTCGCTTGATAGCGGCAATCAAAGGTTACAAGGATTGGTGTCCCCAATGTGCACTTTCTAAAATCGTGGGATTTTCCCCTCTTGAGTGTGTGTTCCTCTTCCTCTTAGCAGATGATTCCTTTTTTATTTATTTTTTTT
>JASAMY010003658.1:0-40998 GCA_030248085.1 Paralinhomoeus sp. GSCO2_6 | reverse complement strand
ATGGTATTCAAAACAGTCGTCCTCTTTCGAGATAAGTCGGAATACCTAGCCCTTTTACACCACATTTTCTTTGCTGAGCTCGCGGTCGTCATTGAAGGTGTCGCCCAGAGTCTTTTTGTTAACTTGGACAGCTCACGGTTGGGACCTTCTTCTTCTTCCTGTTCCTCTGCCGCCGCTTTTCTTTAGACGAGTTCTGCTGGTCGTCTTCGCTGCCCAACGAACGCCTCGGTCGCAGGCGCGCTGAAGGTGACCTTTGATGTTCGCGCCGCAGTCTTTGACTTGTAGCACTGCTCCTTGGCTGGCAAGTCGCGACTGTGACGTCGACTACGCTGGCATGGCTGGCTCACTTGCACTTCTTTTGTCCCGCTGCCGTCGGCTGTCAGCGCTGCGCATTCACTCAGCTCAGTTGCTTGTCGGCTGCTTCTTCCGGCGTTGGCGCGCTGCTGAGTTGTCATCTTCTCGCGACGCAGCCGCGGGCGGTCTTGCAATGCAAAAATGCACCTAGAATCAGAGTTCACGAGGACAGAAAGGGTGTCCTCGTGGAATCTTCTGGGGTGGCGTTTTATGAGTTAAGAACAAAAACCCTATCGAAATGTGTTCGCAAACTGTGGGTGGTGTGGCTGGTGAAAATTTTGTTTCTAGGTCGACTTGTTTGCTCGCCCACAACCAACGTAGCATGCGTATGTGACTTGCTCTTGCTAGAATGCTAGGTCATGCGATTAAACCTAACCGGTACCGACAAACAGCGTCTCGAGAAAGATACGCAGCAACCGCCTTGCTGTACAGTATCTATAAAATAACTCGGGCGATGTCTATGTTGTGTGGATGCCATTCTAATGTAAAGAGCATTTCCATTTCATCTTTGACTTGCGTGTTTAACTAGTTTTCATCGCGCGCTTCACGACTGTGCCTCCCAGTTACGGCTTACAAAGCTTGCGCTATTTCCTCTCTAGATTTATTATTCCATTATTTGCCGATTACGGTATCCGATTGCGTGTTTGTCAATTTAGCCGCTTAGATTTTCTCGTCAGAGCCTTGAGGGCGCGGGTGATCGTAATCGATGGACTCGCACGAGAAGCGCGGCAGTCACAGCGACGTCAGAGTCACCTTCCGAGTCGGTGGGTATCCGTCTTTTAATTTCCCACGCTCTCAACTCAATTTCATTAATCGATTACTTGCGTAGTAATCGCATTTCGCTTGAGGCGCAGCCAGTCCCAGCCTTAGTCGGCGCGACTCGATGCTGTCCACCGACCAACCGCAGCCTCCGGCGGGCGTCACTCTGATTGAGGTGAACGAAAGCGCCCTGAAAAAGAAACGCAAGGGCCATTCCAATGCCAACCGACTGCAAACGCCCACTTCCATGAAGACCCAGTGCAGTATCGAGCATCCGGAAGTGCACGAGGTGTCTGATTAATTGATTATTTAATTAGTGCGCTTTGCGCGTCACAATTAGGGGTCGTGCTCAGATGCTCGTCGAGCTATTCGACCTGGAATTGAATGCGCAGTCGGGCGAGCACGAGTGGCAGGAAACGGCCAGGTGGATCAAATACGAGGTGCTGCGATTCCCCCAAATTCAAAAAAATAAAGACTAAAATTAAATAAATTAAATAAATCTCAGGAAGACGCAGAGGGCGTCGACCACCACTGGGGCAGGCCGCACGTCGCCTTCTTGCCCTTTCACGCGCTGATGCAACTCCGAAAGTTTCTACAGCACGGTGCCCTGGATAGAGATAGAAAATTCAGAATTTTGAAAAAAATTGTGCAAATTATTTGCGTTGTATAGGCACCGTGATGCTCAACGTGCCCGCGGAGAGTTTTGACGAGCTCTGCAAGGTTATTCTGGACGAATTGCTGGAGAAGAATTATGACGACAAGGAGCAGAAAGCCAAGTTGTCCAACCCGATTTTGGATATTCTCAAGAAATCGCCTAGGTAATTACTTAATCACCTGCTTCCATTGGAGCTCGACCAAACAGCTTATGTGCTCAGGCATGTCTACGACGCCATGTCGCCGCTGCGCAAGATCGCCTCTCAAATGCATCTCGACCGGAAACGCACCATTGGTCACCACGAGTTCAGCAGATTGTGTGTACAAGATTTCGATTCTTTTTTGTCTTTTTTCTTGGAAGGACGGCTACTGTAATTGTTTCTCGTCCTAGGCACTCGCAAGTCAACGGCAGCACGGGCGCCGCGGCCGCCTCGGCGGCGGTTTCGCTCGAAACGGACGGCCCGTCCTCTAGCAGGTCTGCCTGAACTTTCGAATTTCGAACCGAATATTCCCGACGACCGATCAATCGTCCACGCAGGCCTGGAGACGGGCCAGCGGCGCTGCAGCGCGCGCACGGCTCGCAGCAGCACCAGAGGACGGGTCACCACCAGCACCCGACCGTGCTCTCGATGGTGCAGTCCATGAGCAAGATCTTGTCCGAAGACGTGGACGGAGAACAGCTACTGGACAAGCTGCCCAGGGACGCTGAGGCGGCCCAGGTGATGATTTGGTCACTGGCGCGTCCAGGAGGAGAGGCATGGACCCCCGCCCCCCTCAGGAAATCGGAAAACTACGGGGCGGCTAGACGGTAGGATAAGAAACGTGCTACCGGGACCTAATTTGTCCGCACAAAAATGTCAAATTACTCGCATGCAGCGCCGTTCTTACGTATTAATTGTCAAAAACGAGCCGAGCCGAACTTGCCCGGCGTGTAGGAACTTCAGCAGGGTCCGCTGTCTGCAAAATCTCCCCCCACCCCAAAAAAAACGGACCCGTCACTGGTGTACGCGCGCACGACGACCGTGCCAATTCAGGTGTTCGTCGGCTCCCTGGCGGAGCTGTCCTCGCCTCGATTCGTGATGGTGCGTCTGCGCAACGCTCTGCAGTTTACGGAGACGCTGGAGAGCTTCGTGCCCATCCGCTTCCTCTTCTTCATACTCGGCCCCACAGTCTCGGACCTCAACTACCACGAGCTGGGACGCGCCATCTCGACCCTCATGAGCGACAAGGTACGTGCCTGCGTGCGCGCCGGTGCGAACAGTTGGCTTGGCTCCCAGTACTTCCACCGGATCGCCTACCGAGCCATGGGCAAGGAGTCGTTGGTGGAGGCGATGGACCGCTTCCTCGACATGTCGATCGTCGTGCCGCCCGGCGAGATCGACAACCGCCGCCTCGTCAGCGCCGACGAGATCAAGAAGGCGCTCCGGCGCCGACGCAAGATCTACGCGCATCTACTGGACGACGGTTCGCTACTCCGCTCGAAGCCTAGCGACCTGAGAGTCGTGCGACCTGCTGAGCCTTAAGGCGCGTCCGCACCGCTGCACAGCGCCTCAGCGCAGCCGGCCGACGCGAGCGGCTCCCCTCCGCCGGCGGGCCAGTCGGCGGCCTCGCTGGGACAGCGACTCGCTGAGAGGGCCGCCAAGAGGAATCCCCTCCTGAGGACCGGGTGGGCATGACCTCCGAGATTGCGATGTGTTTTGTTTGTTTATTTATCTATCTGTGTGTGTGTGTGTGTGCATGTGTTTGTGTGTGTGTGTGTGCCGCTTCTGTGATCACGGGGCCTCTCTCTCTCTCTCTCTCTCTCTCTCTCTCTCTCTCTCTCTCTCTCTCTCTCTCTCTCTCTCTCTCTCTCTCTCTCTCTCTCTCTCTCTCTCTCTCTCTCTCTCTCTCTCTCTCTCTCCTGATCACCATTGACCGCTGCTAGTAAGAGACGAGACTCAGTTGGCCCGATTCTGGAGGGCTGCTCTCATAGCGGACCACAATTGTCACTGCCGTCTGGTTGGTCCTGCTGCAGCTCCCAGAGGAGACGAGCCTTCTGTCTAGACAGCTCCGACCATGTCCTAGCACTTTTTTTTTTTTTTTTTTTTTCACTGGGTGGGTGTTGTGTTTTTGTGGTGGTGTGGGGGGGGGGGATTTGTTTTTTTTGTTATTGGGTTTTTGTTTTTTCTTTGTTTTTTTTCTTTTTTTTTTATTTTTTCTTGCTGTTTTTTTTTTTTTTTTTTTTTTCTTTATCCCGATGTGTCACTGGCTAGAATGTCTCTGTTCAGAAGGCTTTTCGACGGCCTCAGGTGGGACTTCTTGGGTCGGATCGGCTTCTATTGGAGCGACTACACGGACGCGCTCAACTTCCAGTGCCTCGCTTCCATCGTCTTTCTCTTCTTCGCCTGCGTCGCCCCAGCCATCACGTTCGGCGGACTTATGGGTACGACGTACTGCACTACAGCGTCTTGGACAGCTTATGGCCTAGTGGTAGAGAGTGGGCCCGCTGCGCACACGGTCTATGCTCTGTTCTTGATGACTTGCGAATGGACTTCTCGTTCTGCATTGCCGATGGCCTTGGCCGTCTTCGTGCCTAGTGCCTGAAGACAGGAAGGTGTCATGCAGATGGTTTGGGTCTACGGGTCGCGCCTCCTACCGTTAGCGTTACCCCTAACTAATCCAACAACAACAACGACCCATTTCTGTGCTGGCGCTGGCCATGCTCGTGCGTGTGGATCGCAGGCAGCTACACGAAGCACGCGATGGGCATCATGGAGACGCTGATGGCGCAGTGCCTCTGCGGCGTCGTCTGGGGACTGTTCGGCGCGCAGCCGCTGCTCATCCTCGGCGCCACCGGGCCGGTGCTCATCTTCGAGGCGAGTCTATTCCAGGTGCGTCCGTCGTGTGTCGCGCAGCAGTCCAGAAAGAGGAGCGCGTCTCTCGCGCTGACCCGTCGCAGTTCTGCAACATGCTCGAGATGGACTTCTTGACGCTGCGCGTGTGGGCGGGCGCCTGGATGGCGCTGTTCGCCTTCGTCGCCGTCATGTTCGAGGCGCCCGCGTTGGTCAAGTACGTGACTCGATTCACCGAGGACATCTTCGCCGTCCTCATCTCCGTCATCTTCATCGCCGAGAGCCTCAAGTTCCTCGCCAAGGTACCTCTCCCCCCTTCCCCTCCGCTCGCACACCGGTTTTCGAGTCGACACGCCCTGACGGCGCTTGTTGCAGACGTTCAAGGTGCACCCAGTCGTCAATCTGGACTTCTACATGGAGAGACAGTTCCAGGACTGCGGCCTCGAGCCCTGGACCAATGGCAGTCTGGTGAGGCGCCTTAGCCAGTCGCCGCTGCTGTTGTTGTTGTATTAAGGGCGACGCTAGGAGGCCGTCCACGGCCCATTTAGCGTGCCCGTCTCCATATGACACCTTCCTCTCTCGAGCGAGAATCCACAGAATTAGCCAGACGCTCTGAAGAAACGCAGCAAATTCCATTGAGGGAGAAATCTTCGGTAGTGGCAATCCATCAAGAATCGAACCCGGGACCGCGCGCGTGAGAGGCCGATTCCCTAGCACTAGGCCATCCATCCGCTTGCGCTATGTAGCGGGGCGCGCAATAGGGGGTGGTGTGTCTGTCACTTTGAGGCGTGCACCTCTGAGCGGCGGTACCAGCCGGACACGGGTCTGCTGACGGCGATCCTGATGCTGTGCACGTTCGCGCTGGCGTCCAGCTTCAAGAAGATCCGCACCAGCTACTACCTGGGCCGACAGATGCGCAACTTCGTCGGCGATTTCGGCGTACTCATCGCCATCCTCGTCGTCGGCCTCTTCCAGAACCTACTCTTTCCAAACTCATTCATACAGGTCTCTCTCTCGCTCGCTCTCTGCCCTCCCCCCCCCATTGTCACAAAGCTGGACAGTCATACCGGTAACCGGGTCTGGCACAGTTGGACTGGGGGTCCAGACGACGTCCAGAATGGGATTGTTTTACCCAAATAACGTCCGAATGGGATTTTTTGGGTCTAAATGTGTCAAAGGAAGGTGTAACTACCTCAAGTTATTTGCCTGAACGTCTTGTACGAATATAATGATTCGGTACGCAGAATTGCTTTCTCTTACTCACCTTTGTAATTGTAGACAGCTTGAAACATCTTTCCCGGGGATGGGTGGGGGGGGGGGGTGGGCAGGTGTGCAAATTTTCAGGACCCCCTCCCGGTACGGTATGTGGGCGCGTTGACGCGGCAGAGAAGCATTGCAGATGCTGGACATGCCGTCGAGTTTCGGGTTCTCGTCGATGGAGGCGCGCAAAGACCGATTGCTCATCGACTTCTGGCTGCCGTCGGGCAAGTCGTGGGGCTACGCGTTCGCCGCGCTGCCCGCCTTCCTCGTCTTCATTCTCGTCTTCGTCGAGACCGAGATCACGCAGTCAGCGCGACTACGCTGCTATCAGTATAGTCGCCAAACGACACAGAGCCGTTGACGTTCTCAGACTGCTGCTGTTCAAAAAGGAGCGCGGCCTGAAGAAGGGCTCGGGCTTCCACTGGGACCTCCTGCTCGTCGGCATCCTCTCCTTCGTCTGCTCCCTCCTCGGACTGCCCTGGATGTAAGGACCACTCTCTCTCTCTCTCTCTCTCTTGTGCCATTCCCAGTAAATATGAAATGCGAAATGATATGGCAATAGAGAATGAACCATGCAACAAGCCATCTGCAAGCCTAAAAAAAAAAAAAAATTAAAATAAATTAGCGAAGTAAATAACGATTAATTCCCGTCTGGCAGAGCCAATTCTTGTTTCGGGCCCTACTGTTGACAAGAATTGGCTGTCCACAGGGGGGCCCTCGTCAGAACGAGCCCTGTGGATCAGATACGTACGCGCGTGGTCCGGTTACCAATATCGAAAAGCATCTGGATGAATTGACCGCCCACGTAGTGGTCGAAATCCTTGAGAGGGAACATGGGACGTAGGGCAAAGGCCGAACCGCTGCAGTGAGACTGGAAGCAGTAGAGTAGACAGTGAACTTAGACGTGGACCCCATCTGCTATTGTAAAACAAATAGGAGCTCAAATAGCAAACTCCAAAAATCCAAACCAAAAAGAAAATTACGTTGGAGAAAGCGCCGGTGCCATTATGAGTGTGGGCGTGCTGAGTTCCCAAGATCAGCCCCCAAAGTTCTTGGCAAATTCTGTTAAACGAGTTTTGTGGACCGATGAGCTGGCAGTAGCAGAACGGACACTACCTACAGTATCCAAGATAGATACGCATGAGAAAGCATGTATGAATTGCGTTCTAATTAAACTGAACAAAACATTAGCTTAAAGGGCATTAAAAGATAACCATTGGATTACTACTGACCATAGTCAGAACAAAGTTATTGCAATTGCGAGTTTACATCCGAGAGTAACTTTTGTATGTACTTAAGGGTGGACTTAGAGTTGCTGGCACACAGAGAACCCCAGAGGGCACTATACCGCGATGCAAAAGTTAGAAGGGAAGCAACCAAAAATTCAGTCGGGAAACCCCTTCCAGAGAAGGTTACGAGAATGTCCCTTGCCCGTTTATAGAAAGCTTCAGGGTAACTTGAAATTCTACCCATCCTAATCAGCTGACTGATCAGAATGCCTTTATGCAAATTGCTTGGAACATTACTATCCATGTATGTATAACGGACCACTTCGAAATTGAACAGATCCGTTTTCTGGAAGACAGAAGAATTTACAATTCCAGTGCCTGCATCTATATGCAAATATGCAAAACCTTTTGATTGACTGACACTGACCCCCTGGAGTGCCCATATCCTTCCCGCCACCTGTCATGCCAATTTGTGGGTTCTGTCCTGCCTACACGTCGTGTACTTGGGCGCGCAGGTGCGTGGCCGCGGTGCAGTCGCTGGCGCACGCCTCCTCGCTGTCCGTCTTCCAGCGGCACGCGCCCGGCGAGCGCGCCCACGTCGAGTACGTCATCGAGCAGCGCGTCACCACCATCGGCGTCGCCCTCCTCACCGGTAGGGTCTCCTCACCCTCCTCACCTGTCTGACTCCCTGTCGAGTGCGTGTCGGTGGGCGGCTGTGACAGGCGCGTGCGCGTTCGCGGGTCGCTTTCTGAGCCTGGTGCCCCTGGCCGTGCTGTTCGGCGTCTTCCTCTACCTGGGCGTCATGAACCTCGAGGGCGTCCACCTCGTCAAGAGACTCGTCCTCTTCTTCATACCCCAGAAGTACTTCCCGGACGTGCCCTACTGCCAGCAGGTGCGCACGCACGCACAGGCACGCGCGCACCAGCACGCACGCACGCACCGGCACGCACGCACGCACCGGCACGCGCGCACATTCGTAGCTAGTCGTATTGGCTAGACCGTGTCTGGATGGGTTTGAGGTGAGCTTCTGGCGCATGCACCTGTTCACGGGCATCCAGCTGGTCTGCCTGTGCGTCGTCTACGTGGTGAAGCACTTCAAGAACACCGCGCTCGCCTTCCCCTTCGTCTTGGTGCTCGTCGGCTGTCTCCGACTCTTCGGACTCAGTCGCCTCTTCGAGCCACAGGAACTCGAGGCGGTGCGTCCGCCTGCCTGCCTGCCTGCCTGCCTGCCTGGCTGCTCCTCTCCCCTCGCGGACCTGACTACTCATTCTGGAGTGTCAGTGTCGTGTCTCCACCCCCCCCCCCCTCCTCATACCTGTAACCCCTAGGGGGGGGGGATGTTCCCAGACCAAAAAGGTGGGATATCCGAAGTGGAAAACGTTTGCATTAAATTTAGGTACTTTTGGTTGGTCGAAATAAGGCCTAAGCGTTATTTTGGTGTTTTAGAGCAAAAAAAACTGAAAGGACGCAAAACACCAACTTTGTCATTTCGGACAGGTTGATTTAGACAGACGACTTCGGGTAGCGAGGGGCTGGCGGTTTGGGGTCCCCCAGATACTGTTATGCCCTGGGGCTATTTCGGTGTCTTGTCTGTGTCGACACTTGGCTGTGTGGGCGACGTTTAGCTGGACGGCCACGACGAGAGCGAGGACGAGGACGAAGAGGCTGTCTACGACAAGGTCACGCTCTTCTGAGGCGAACCTTTGCTTTATACATACTTACATGCACGCCCCAAGCAAGACCAGCGATGGTAATGGCTGTTGGAAAAAAAGAGGAGAATGGTCGAGAGAGAAACGGCAGCAGTTGTGCGTGTGGATACTGCGCTAAGTTTATATGCATTTAGTTAGTAGTAGTACTTGGCGGGTCGGCTGCGAACACATCGGTTACCACCACAGCTGTTCACGTGCCTTTTGCGGCGACGTCAGCACGCGACTGGGCGTGTGCCAGACTAGCTAGGCTGTCTACCGTAGAGTGCCATGTTCCTGCATAGGTTCCGCTGTCCCTGCGAGTGTCATTCTGTTTTTTTTTGTTTTTCTCGCGTTCAGACTGAACGGCGACGAGTAATTGTGCCTGGCGGGGTAGGGCTAGTGGTCGTTCGGTGTTTTTCGCGCGCGGTACGGTCTCTCTCGCTGCCGCCGCTGTGCCACATCGTGTACCGTATCTCGCTCGGCCATCGACCAGCACCCCCTCCCCACCCTTTCCCAACTGAAACGGGCCCTATCCCATGTCCGTGTGCCGCTCTCAAAGCAACTTTTCATGGTGCGCGTGCACAGCAAATACAACGTACGTGCTGGGTGCGTTGCCGTGTTCACAAGCTGGGGCAGGTCACTCATCACTCTCTTGTTGACTGAAGAAATTTTGGATTGCTAGCTGCTACGGTAGATGTCTTTTTTTCGTTGAATGAAGTGATTTACATACCTGGGGGGGGGGGTGGTTGCAGCCCCCAGTACGCGCGAATAGAGGTATGGTATTGGCAAGTACCCGCCTAATTGGTAAATCTTGAGGTGGGGTGGGTGGAATTGGGTGCGTCTGTAGTACTGCATTGTCATTAATAGAGGCCCGAAAGTGCCTACAATTACCGCTGTCAGTGATTTGGCAGGGGCACGTCACACATGGACCGCGTCTACCATGGCGGCTGGCTCTTCAGCGCCGGATTTGTTTACGCCTTTCCTCCACGCGTCCACTCCGACCGCTGCTCGTTCGTCGCGCTCGGTTGCGCCGGCTTGACTCGGCGCTTCCTTTCGACGCGGTGCCGACACGGCCTGGGCCCGCTGGCGTCCACTACGGCAGGCAACGTCGCATGGGGCCGCCGTCCCCCAGCGCAGGTGCGTGTCAGCGTCCACTCTCGGCCGTCGTCGCTCTCACGCCGACGGCTTGCCGGCGGCCGAAAATCGATGTCGGCGGCGACGCCGCTCCCCCTCAGGTTTGTCCACTCGGCAAGGACGAACGGACAAACGCGGGCCCCAGTCAACGACGAGGGCGGCAGCAGCGCTCTCTTTTTGCCGTCGTCGGACAGGCGGCGTGGCGCCTTCCGCTCTGGCGCGCCCGATGTTGGGGCGAGACTCTGGGCAGAGAAGAAGGAGAGGAGAGGACCTCCGGCCGGGGACTGCCACAATGTAGCGGCGCGCTCGGACAGACGGCAGACACGCGCGCGCGGGGCCAAGGAAGGTTGCATATTATTTTCGCGTCCGCCTCTGCGCTCGCCGTCTCCATAGCGTCGGCGAGAGAAGAGAAGCTCTGCGCGTCCACCTCTGAGTCAGAGGAATTCCACGCGTGTATAATCGCGGCCGATTTACAGCCGCCGTCCAGCTCATTTCCAATGCGTGGCCCGTATCTTTAGGGCCAGCAGAGAGGTCTTGAATTATTTACGGCGTCGCGTAGATGGCTTCGCGAGCGCCTCGCTCGTTCGCCCGTCCAACCAACAGCTGGCTGGAGCGAGCGCGCCCACGACGGCCTACTTGATGGCGAAAATCCGCTTCCTCTCGCGTCAAGCCACTCGAAATCTGGCCTTTTAACGGGCGCCGCCGTTGCCTAGGGACGCGATTTATGCCGCCGTCCAGTGAGCGATTGATGAAAGTTGACGCGCCAAAGCGTCGCCCGCCGCCGTCCGTGTGCGTACGCCCGTTCGACAAGGCACACGCGCAACCGTGCGCCGCTTGCGTCTATTCGTAGTCGGCGGATTAGCCCGCCGTCGTACAAGCGCCTTAGTTGTCATTCCCCGCCAGAGAGAGGCGGCTCACCTCCATGGCCGCCGCCCCGCCGTCCCTGTATAAACCTGGCCGTGGGATGCGACCAACCAACGCCGCTACAAATTTGGCTCCCGCCCCCCTTGTGCTGATGCGCGGCGCTGCGCAGTGTCGAAGGCAGACAAACGGCAATTTGCCCAGTGTCTGTCCAACTGCCGTTGCCGTGCAGTTAGTTTGGCATTCGCCGATGACCCGCAACGTCCGATGGCACTGCAGCAGTCTCCTCGCCCAACTGTGTCTGGTCTGTGTTGTATGTATTGTATTGCGCATCGATATGCGCCCGAAGTCGTGTCGACGGCTCTGTTTGCGCGCCTCCGTCCGAACTCGGCGCTGCGGCGAGCGGCGCGTCGGCGCCCCTCTTCCATGAATGGGTGACGAACGGCGCTGGCCGTTTTAATGGGATTTTGCCGACTGCCGACGCCCGTTGTCCGCCTGTCTGTCTTCGGCCGCCACCTGCGCGGACGTCGAATTTTTCAATCGGCGTGGTACGGCTGAAGAAGACGTCGCCAGGCCGACACTCGCGGCGCGGCGCCGACACCGACCGACCGCGCTCGCTCGCACTTCTTCTGCGCCCAACCTGAATTGCTCGCGACGTCTCACTCTCATCGGCCGAGTGTCTGCTCGGCGCGACGCGGCCACGCCTCTGTTTCTGTTTCCATAGCGCGCCAACGAGCTCTTCTTCTTCCTCTACCGCTGCTGCGCTGACGACAGCCGCACGCGCGCGACGACGTTCGTGTGCTTTGGGATTTGCTCGGATGAGTCAGGACCCGCGAAATTAGTTGTTCGCGTCCCGGGGGGAGGCCATGGGCAGCGCACCTTGCGGAGTCGTTACTCAAGACTCGCCGCTCGCCATCCACCCGTCGTCGGCTCGTTTGTCCGCTCGTCTGTCGGCGGCAGCCCTCCCGCAGCTTTTGTTGGGCCGGCCGCCGCCGCGGCTGCCGACTACTCCGCTCGGCTCGGCCGCCCGCGCCGATTGGCTGCCGACAGACGAGAGTGAGTGGCCGTCTTCTCAGCGATATTGCTGGAAATTCGAGTTGTCCCCACTCAGCGCGGCGGCTCTCCCAAAGCCTGCAGCGCAGCGGGACGCGTGGCGCGTAGGCGCTCGTGCGCAACTACTGGCATGTCGTCGAGTCGAGCTACTGGTGTCGGCGCGAATAGCTCTTGTTTTTGTCCGCCGACGCCGCGCCGTTAACCCAGATGGCCGGCCGATTGGCGCTCTCGCCTTCCGCGGCTGGCCGGCCGGTCGGCGGCGTCGTCGTGGCCGCTTCAATCATCGCCTCTCGGCGGGTGGCGCTAAGAATTCTCGCCTGGACGGACGCGCGAGAGCCATCTGCCCGTGTCCGACCGAGAAGGGCTTTGTTGTGGCCCTCCTCGGCCGTCGTCCGCAGCAGCAGCAGCAGCAGCGGAGGGCGGCGCGCCTCGTCCAATTTGATTACCAGACGAGGTGACGAAGCGCCGGCCATCGACGACGACTCGGGCGCGCCGCCGCCGCCGCCGGCTAACGCGATTCGCCGCTGCCGCCCCTCGGCGCGAGAGCCTCTTTTATGGCCTTGGCAGTTCGTCCGTCGTCTTGGGCCGACCACGGCTGCGGCTCGGGCCCAAGGAAGAGAAATGAGCGATCAGCGCCCTCTTCCCCGCCTATTCCTTCTTCGCCGTCGGCGACGGCTCTCGATATATTTTTGGCGGGGCCGCAGGCGGCTCAGGCTAGCAGCGCGTGACGACGACGACCGCCGCCTCGGCGCCCGCTGACGAGGCAGCCAGTGGAAGGGGGCGCCGTGAAAAATGACCCGATCGACCTTGTGAGCGGAAGCGAACGCCAGCCAGCGGCCCGCGCCGCCGCGAGCCCGAGACCTTGGGCGGCCTGTTTGAACTACATTTTTTCGCCTGTCGTCGGTCGGAGTCCGCATTGTGCGCGCCGCGCGTGGCCGGCAAAGGTGAAAATTGGAAATTGTCAAATTGCGCTCGCGCCCAATAATTGCTGGCGCGACTCGCCGGCGCGCGCGCTCCTCGCGTCCCGTCGGATTCGCGTTGATCCATCCATCCTTTCACAGGACGAATTTCAGGGGGTCATGGGGCTCGCTCTTCGCGACCACCGCTGCTCCGAAGCGTTCGACTCTACTCTGCTATGGACTGATTAGTCATCCGTCGCCATGGACTCTACTTACCCCGTGCTCACATGGTTCACTTGGCTTCTTGCGATCTCAAGCGCGTCTAGCACGGCCAACGGTTTGTTTGCTTCTATTTTGGCTGGAGGTACGATCACTCGGCTCTTGAGCAAGCACAGCGAATGCGAGTGAGCAATGTACCTATGTACAATGTATACGCTTTCGTACAATGTATACCATTCATCGTAGATTTCACTGCTTGTTTCGTGTGCGCGCACTGTAAGTCGGCGGTCGTCTCTCTTGTTCGTCGCAGTTAGTCGACGACCGACTTTTGACATGGCTCGTAAGCTCGGCTCAGCGTATTCGGTGTGTCAGCGGCGTTGACGAAGACGCTGACTGGTCAGCAGGACGTTTGCTAACAAGGGCCCTTCAGCTCGATTCGATTGCCTGTCCGCGCCCGCTGGCGGTCGTGATTTCTCGGCCGGTGCCGCCCCTTCCAGTCAGTCAGTCAGTCGCTCTCACGCAACAAGCGCATCCGACGTCCGATTGAGTTGTTCACGCCTCGGCTGATTCGTATGCGGCGCTGACGAGCCACGCTCCGCTCCCGCACTCTCCTTTGTGATGCCACGACGACGGCCGTGCCGACCGCTTCACTTCTCCTCTCCTCCCAGGATTAGAAATTCCAGACGAGTCGAAATTAAATTCCGTCCACACACGCAGACGCGCGCGCGCGCGTCCACTCTTATTGACATTGGCGCGCCGGGGGTGGCTACTACGCCAACGGTTCCCCAAGGACACCTTTTGTCGGGGGGGGGGGGGAGAAATTGAGGCGGGCGCTAGCTCGGGCCCGCATGTATCCGATTAGGGGTGGGTGGGGCAATGGAAAACGGTAGTCGGTCATCGGTCACCGTGCGGCTTCGTATACTTATGGACAGGCACACACAGCGAGGAGACATGTGTACACGTGGACGGTCACAGTGCGGTCGTTCGCATCGCGTGTCCAATTATCATCTGGAGTGACGGCCGAGGAGCTCGTTACAAGGCGAATTTATTGCAGCGGCCGACGCCAGGCGCCACCAGGTGGTAAATGGGGCGCTTAGGACGCGAGCGGGCGACGCACGGCCACCGACTCTGAGCGGGCGGCCTTAACCCCAAGCCCTACGCAGGGCTGCTCCCTCCGCTGTGTTGTTGTTCCATTGTCGACCGACGACGCTCTCTCGTGAAGTCTAGACAAGCGCGGACGAGTGGCAGCCGCCATTGTCCGGTTCCCGCAGCCCTCAGCGCTTCACCGAAAACAACCGCTGACAATTTGATCGTCGCACTTCCGTCGTCTGGCCGAGCTCTTGAAATCGAAAACGAAAGTCGCACCCACGCGGTTAACGCCTGTCCAGGGCAAATAGCTTCCAAACAGGGGGTGCGCCAATTATCCCTGGCGGCGGCCAGAGGGAGCGGCAGCGGCGGGGAACAATGGCGCCTTCTTTGGTTCCAGGGACCGTGGCGTTCACAAAAACGACCCAGAGGCCCAGCCCCCCAATTTGGCTCTCTCGGATGTCGCGCTAGCCCAGATTGGCAATGGGTTAATTGGGCCGACGGCGGGAGGACCGGACCGGACGCTGGGGTTTTTGGCGAGTTTTTGCTGCGTCGCCACGCGCACAAAGGCGCGCTAACGAGGGTCGGCGTGCTGGGCCGCGCAAATGGAACGACGCGAGAATCTAGCGAGAGAAAAAAAGCCGCGCGCATACACGCACCCATGCAATACCGTACCGCACCGACAAGACAAGGATTCGAGCGAATTTCGCCCGAATTTAGATGGAGCGCCCGAAATCCTGGAGCACCCGGTAGACCACGTAGCCAAAGAAAACTTTCCGGTAACGCTCAAGTGCAAGGCGAACGGTTCGCCGCAGCCGCAAATCATTTGGTTCAAGAATGGACAATACCTGTCCATTGAGCCCGGTGACACCAATTACATCAAGGAGAATGGCAACCTCTTCATTTTGTCGTTCGACCCAGGTGTGCACCTGTAAATATACGGAACCGTTCTGTAAATATTCGAAACAGTGAACATCCTTTATAATTCCTACGAACCGCATTATACACTGTACCTCGTGTAATTCCAAAACCGATCTCTATTGAACGTTCAGCCAGTCACCCGGGCTCGTATCACTGCAAGGCGAAGAACGACGCTGGCGAGGCGGAGAGTCGCAGCGCCTCTCTCAGTGCCGCCTTCTTTGACGAGAACTTTAAGAGGGTTCCGGCTCCTGAGAGCTCTGTCGAGCTGGGCGACAAGGTTGGGTGGTGACGTTTTCCTCCGAGCGGCACAGTCCCTGGTGCACCTCTGCAGGCGGTGCTGGAGTGCGAGCCGCCCGACGGGAACCCAAAGCCCGCGGTCCGCTGGTTCAAGGACGGCCGGCGGCTTGACACCGGCGGGATCGACGACAGAATCCGCCAGCATCGGCTCGGCGATCTCATTTTCACCGAAGTACTCGCTGCCGCCGGCTGGTTGGCTCGATGGAGTGTAGAGCGCAGCACTGTTCAGACCAAGGAGTCGGACAGGGGCTTCTACGTGTGCGAGGCGTCGAACTTGGCCGGCTCGAAGCGGACGCAGCCCGCCTCGCTCCTGTCGGTCGTCCAGCGACCCCGCTTCGAGGTCGAGCCCGCCGACGTCATCGGCGTCGTCGGCAGGCCGGCGCTGCTCGCCTGCGTCGCCCGGGGCATCCCCGAGCCCATCGTTCGCTGGCGACGACTGGACGGCGTCAACCTGGCCCAGATGGAGGGCGTGGAGGCGCTGCCCAACAAGGGCCTGCAGATCAAGAGGTGGGAGGCACCACGGTGTGCCCAAGGAGGGAGTCGGCGCTAGACGGAGCCGCCCGGTTCAGCGTCTCGGGCGCGGACGAGGGCGAGTACGTGTGCTCGGCGAGGAACGGCGCCGGCGAGGTGGAGCGCCGGACGCGGCTGACCGTGCACGCGGCGCCCTCTTTCTCCGTGTCGCCGCTCGACGCGACCGCGCCGCGGGGCGGCAGCGCGCTCTTCGAGTGCCGCGCCATCGGCCAGCCCACGCCCACGCAGTACTGGGCGAAGCGGGGCCACGCCGGCGTCATGTTCGCGGGCCACGTCAGCGCCGACAACCGCGTCACCGTCTCCACGACCGGCCGGCTCGAGATCAAGAACGTCGCGCTCCGAGACCGCGGCGTCTACACCTGCGCCGCCATCAACGAGGCCGGTTCCAGCGTCGCCAGCGCTCGTCTAGTCGTCAGCGGACTGCAGCGACAGGAGGACCAAGGTATCCCCCGTCCTTATTCCTCTCGCCGGCGCCTAGCAGCATCGCGCACTCGTTCAGTGCTCCGTCTTCCGCCGCTCATCGCTCAAGGGCCCTCGGACCAGATTCTCTCGATTCGATCTCAGACGTTGCTGCCCTGCAAGGTGGCCCGTCTCGACGGCGCGACGACCAAACCGACTCCGACGTGGCTCAAAGACGGCAGACCGCTGGCTCTGGACAAGTCGGATCCGACGAGGCGATCTCGACAGCTGGAGACCACTGGATCTCTGGAGCTCAGGAATCTGCTGGAGTCCGACAGCGGCACCTACTCGTGTCGCGTGCGCAACAGCAACGGGCTCGCTTACTGGAACGCGACCTTGCGAGTAACAGGTGCATTCACGTGTGTTGCTACAATTCACTCTTATATTCGGTTCTGGTATGTATACTGGGGGCGTACCGTAAATCCTCCAATAGTGCCCACGGGCACTGTACTTTCAACCTCTTTACCCGGGGCACTATTGGAATTGTATTGCGTTTCTTAGGTGATTAGCAATTCAAAGTAGCTGAAAAGTCATTCATTAATGGGTGTAGCTGTGTACACACCACTTATAGGTAACTTCTGCTTGATTTGTGTTCCTGTATAATGCAAAACGCATGGTACTTTCTGCCCCCCCCCGGGGCGCTATTGGAGGATTTACGGTATCTACGTGTGGACTATGACTATGAGGGCACTCGCCTCCGCCCATTTCGGCGTGCATTTTTGTACGCTACATGTCAGAATTGGCTGTTTTGGCAAAATGATCTTCCCCTCCGAAGTTTCTTTGGAGCCGCCCCCTGTGTACATCCTATGCTACACGGTATACGCTGAAACTCTCGGGGGGTTGACGGATTCCGTGATGCCTACTGGCGTTTGATGCATTTTCGAAATCCGAAGCCTTTAGACATCACGAGCTCCGATCTGAAGGTCAAGCAAATGAGCGATCCCACGACGCTTCCGAAGAGGCCGGGTCGGCCAGTTGCCACTGAAGTCACCTTCGAGTCGGTGACGCTGCAGTGGGAGGAGTCGGAGGGCGCTGTCGACGGCTACAGACTGCAGTACTACAGTCCCGACGTGTCACAGGTGGGCGTCGCGTCGTCACCTTGTGAGGTCCACTCCACCGAGGGGGGGGGGGCGTGCGACCGAGGAGGTTGGTGGTTAGTTAATGAACGTGCGCCTCAGATGTGGCACGAGATCCGAGGGGTGGAGATCCGGGGCGCGGGCTACACGGTGCCGGACCTCATCAGCGGCCAGACCTACTTCTACGTGGTGCGCGCCCTCAACGAGCACGGCCTCAGCGACCCCTCCCGCATGTCGGCCGCCGTCAAGATCGGTGCGTGCAGAGAGAGATTTCGGTGCCCTTTGAGAATGTGAATTTGGAATTGTGAATTGTCGACAGCAGGAGGGCCTTCGTCCGACTCTGCGGACGACGCCCAAGTGGAGGCGGTGATCTCGAAGATCACGCGAGTCAGACTGACCAACGTCAACGTCGTCAACTCCACCGCTGTCACTCTCTTCTGGAATGTACGCTCGGCATTCCAGCGTTCTCGCTCGTGATTTTGCAACACAAGAATTGCACCGATATATCCCGTGCCAGGAACGAGACCCCGAGAACAAGCTGGCCTCCGGTTTTATCGTCAAGTGGCAGGGGCCGGGCGTCTCGAGAGAGGTCACCTGGAGGAACGTGTCCAAGCCCAAGCAGACGGCGTTCACCGTCACGGGACTCCGGCCCAACACGCGCTACATGTTCTTCGTCATTCCCTACTTCGAGCGCCTCGAAGGCTATCCCAGCAATACGAAGGCTGTCATCACGGCGGAAGCTGGTGAGCGCGCGCGTTTTCAACCGATGACGTCATTTGCCAGTTTCGATGACGTCATTTTCTCAGCGCCCTCGTCCCCGCCCGCCAAGGTGGTGGTGCGTCTGATGAGCTTGACGACGCTGCGCGTGTCCTGGCGGCCGCCCGGAGCGGAGTCGCTGAACGGGGTGCTCAAGGGCTTCAACATCACGCTGCGGCGCACCGACATGCCGGCGGGCGCCGAGAAGAACATCACGACGAACGAGCAGGCGGCCATGGTGACCGTCTACTTCCTCACGGCCGGCCAGACGTACGCCGTCTGGGTGGCCGCCTTCACCGGCGCCGGCCGCGGACCCTTCTACAAGGCGGAGCCCGTCACAATGGGTCAGTCACTCAGTCAGAGTGAGTCACGCTTGCCATTTCGCAGTTCTCACTCTCATTTCTTCTAGACCAAGCGACCCTCGATCGACACATGTCGATGTACGGAGACGGCGCCGACGAGGAGGGGGGCGTGGCCGACAAGTTCTGGACGGTGCTGACGAACCCCTGGTTCCTGGGCGTCACGCTGGTCGTGATCGTCGCCCTGCTCTGCGTCATCGTCGCCCTCCTCTGCCAGCACAGTCTCTGCCAGGCGTCCTCGAAGAGCAGCGCCGTCAACGACCCCTACTCGCCTGGCTCGGGCGGGCCCTTCATCAAGATCACTGACGGCAGGTGCGTGCCGACGTATCGACGCACGTACAGACTAGACCTCCATAGAACAAACACTGCAGCGAGAGACGTCGGTGGTGGTAGTGGTAGGTAGAGACGGCATCTTGCGCGTACGGTTCTGGGTTCGATTCTCTCATGGATTTGCCTAACAATGGATTTTTCCGTGATATCGCTGCCCTACATTACAGATGACGTTCTTCCGAATGTCTTTGGCCGCCCTCGTGGCTATAGCCCCAAGACAGGAAGGCGTCATGCACCAACCGTTTTGACGGCCTAGAAAACAACAAAAACAACCCCGCCGAGGCGTCACTTGTTCGCCTGTTCCAGCCTGGGAGCGACGCAAGTCTGGCTCGACGATCAGCCTAACGGACCGTACGCGGCGTTCGACCCCGGCAGCGGCGGCGCTTCTCAGAACGGCGGCGCTGGGGCGTCTCTGCCGAGCGGCTCGATCCTCTACGACCCGCAGTCGGACTGCCACTACGTGGTGCGCAGCAGCGCCGAGCTCTACGCGACCGCGCTCACGCCGGCCGGCACCCCCAACCTCCACCATACTCTGGCCGCGTCGAGCGGCGCCAAGCGGCCCTCGCTGGGCACGCCCGTCCTGCAGCGGGTCGAGCCCACTCCCTACGCCACGGCGACCGTCGGCTCGGGCTGGCGCCCCGCCAGACGGCCGCCGCCGCCCGCGCAGCCGCCCTCCAGGCCGCCGCCCAAGAATCCCCCGCCCGGATTCGCGACCATCGCCGGCGGCAACGACTCGCCGCCCAACACCGAGCTCAGCTACCTCAACTCCAACTCGGACGGCGCGGGCACAGGTTGATTTCTTTTTAATTTGAACGTATTTTCACTGCTTGTACACCGTCTACTGGTGGTAGTGCGTACTTCAGGCAGCTCCGGAGAAATGATCCACGGCGGCGGCGGTCGTCGCGAGAAGTCGCAGCCGCCGCCCTCGTTCTTCGAGATCGTCCCTCCTCCGCCGGCGAACGAGCCGCCGCCCGCCCTGCCGGGCCACGGCCGGCCCGGTCGCGTCTCGAGCGTGCCTCTCAGCCGACGCCGACGACCGCCCGACTACCCGGCGCACAGGCACAACAACGCCGTCGGCGCGCCTCCACCCGCCCACTCTCCCGACTACGAGGGCGTCGTCAGCCACCCCGCCACCTCACCGCTCAGACGGAGACACGGTCGGCCCGCTCTGGCTCTTCGGCCCGCGGTTGTACTACTCCCGGTGGCGCCTTTAGAGCCTCCCTTGAACGGCTACCCTCACAGCGGCCGCTCGTCGACCGTCTTCGAGAACGATGACGACGACGACGGTCGGTCGCCGGTGGGCGGTCGCCGAATGGGACGCTCGCCCTACCGGCAGCGACGCGCGCGTCGGACTCCCAGCTCCTCGCTGTCGGAGGAGGACGAGGAAACGTGCTCGCCGTTGGCGCTGAGTCAGCCGTTCGACCTTCTCGACGAGCTCGGCGGCCATCGACCGCACCAGCCCGCCATGGGCGCCTCGGCGCTCGCGTTGAGAGGTGGTGCGCTGCCGGCCGTCATTCCTACAGTGCACCACCAGTTGTGTTGCTCTAGACGACCCGACCGCGCGACGGCCCTCTCTGTCGCCGATTCTGCCCAAAGCGCCGGCCGTGCACGGGCACGGGCCACGGCTGCCGGCGGCGGCCAGGAGTCGAACGGATAGGACGTCCCTCGACAAGACCGCCGCTTCCGGCCGGCAGGCCAGTCCGTACGCCGACCGAGACTACGTGTGACGACTGCGCTCGCTCGACAACAGAATATCGTGTCCGTGTGGTTGTTGTTGTTGTTCTCATGACGCGTGCTCGGCTCTCCTCCACACTGTGTATGGTATGTACAGACGGCAGTGCTTCTTCTATTCACCACACCGTACACTGGGCGCGAATAGAATTGTGATGTCTCTCTTTCGCTATCTCTCACGACGATTCATTGACAAGAGTTGTGTGGACGCGTATGTCGCCGACTAGGAGGGGAGAGAGATTCGGTGAGTATTGTTACGATGTTTCTCGTCGCACCGCGCACTACCGTCTGAGTCGTTTTGCCGCTGTTCTGCCAGTTGTAAGAGTACAAGCAAGTAAAACATCCACAACATCTCAGCAGCATCATAGGAGACGCCGAGTCTGAGCTATTAGTATGCTATCATGGTAAGAAGTGGTCTGCAGCGTGCAACGGACGAGCGGCAAGAGCTACGATCGCTTCAAGGCGCAGGTGTTGCAAGGCTGGCGTTGTCGGCTACTCGTCGGTTCGGGTGTGTCACGTCGTTGACTTCAAGCCTCCAACGCAGGGGGGGGGGGGGGGGGGGGGGGGGGTTTTTTTGGGGGGGGGCCCCCCCTTTTCCCTCTCTCACTTGCGGACGGTATCAACGCAAGGCCGGGACAGAGAGAGAGGAGAAAGGAGCGCCGCAAACGCAAAACACTAAAACTAAGACTCAAACCGCAAACCAAGAAGACTGAACAGCCGGCCAAAAGAGCGTCGAGAGTGGGAGACGGAGGCCGGCGCGAGAAATAACGAACGCATATGCAAATAATAAAACATCGCAACATCGATAATTTGCATATTGTAGTTCAACGACAACAACTACCGTACTCAAACATCACATCGCCTCAATCGCCTCCTTTTAAGTCTGCTCTTCGTTGTCGATGAGTCGGCAGTGAAGGCGTCTCGCCGCAGACTGACCACCTCAATCGCCGTCCAGAAATCGAAGGCGGGGCCAAGAGGCGTGGAAGGAGGGGGGAGGCTGCCAGGTCGGAGAGACAGAGCCGATGTCGTAGGAGCACGGGGCCTTGTCCAACACCGGAATGGGGCGGCAGCGAGGCGTGTCGGCGAGCAGGGATTGGGGCAGCAGGCGAGTGACGCCATTGGGGACGCTCATTCGCGAGCGGGAAGGATCGGGTGCCTTAGGCGCTTTGGGCGGCCAGCGCGCTTGCTTGACCGGCGCTTGGTAATGGTACTGGTGTTTGAGCAGCGAAACGCGCAGAACGCCGCCGACAACGTGCCCGGATCCGACACTGGCCGAGTTCCTGTAATTGGCGTCGTGTAGACGCTTGTCGGACTTGCGCGTGTCGCGCTGAAGGACGTGCCGCGTGTAGCGACTGTCAGCAGTGCGCGTAGAGCGCGTCCTTGTGGAGGTGTTGGAAATCGCCTTGCGAGACTGGTCGCTGGATCGGTCTTGGGACGGCTTGCGCCGTCGTGAGCGCTTGTAGCCGCTCGAGGCAACCCTGGCTAGAGGCCGAGTGCCTGTCGACGTGTCGAGCCGAATGGCGGGAGGCGGCAGCTTGCCTTGAGGGGAGAAACATTCGTCCAGCCGCCTCAGTTTCTTCTTCTGACGACCGTCGACTTTGGAAACTGTCGCTTGGACGCAATTGGTCGACCGGTAGTGGGCGTCGTCGAAGAAGTTGTGGTCGTGAGCGACGTCTCTCGGGCGCTGGATCGGTTGCTGAGTCAGCGCGACCTTCTTCTTGGCCTTTGGAGTTGACTTGGTCGCGTCGCTCTTGCTGGTGCCAGCTTCTGAGCGCTTCTTCGCGACGATCCGTTGCTTCGTCGCTTGTCTTTTGGAGAGCTTCTTTCTGGCTCTCTGCTGACGCTCTTTGAACTTCTGGATCGACAGCGGCTCCTGCAGGCCTTGGTCGGAGAATTTCCAGAAGAGGTCGATGCCCTTGAAGACGACGCAGCAGTCGAATGCTGCTAGAACGTTCGTGCCCACGACGAGTGGCTGCGCGAGACGATTGCTGTCGTCGATGAACAGCTGGCAATGGCGCGTCCGCTTTCCCAGCTGGACGTCGGCAGCGAACTTCCGCTTGAGCTCCAGCGGAGTGGACAGCACCGTCCGGAAGCTGTCTTCTTCGGCTGCCGACTCGATGGTGCTGACGACAGCGTGCGCAGTCTTCTTGTCGAGCGATTCGAGGACTGCGTTCAGCTCGTCTGCCGAGATCACAGAGATGACTGAACCCGTGTCGAGCAGGCCCAGCACGGGCACCTTGTGCAGCATGACGGGAACGTTCGGCGTCTCGCCGACGAGCTTGTGGGGCCTCTTGCCCTCCAGCTGAGCCATGGCCGCGTCGTCGGCCGACTCGCTCTGCTCCTCGTCCTTTGTCACCGCCGTCACTGCTTTGGCTGGCGTACAGCCGGCGTCGTCCTTTGTGCCGTGCGGGCTGGCGGGCTCCTCTGCGTCGTCGTCGTCGTCCGAGTTGTCGGCGCAGATGGCAGCGGAGACGTCGTCGTTCGCTGCATTGCCGTGGGAGCTCGCAGAGCTGCTGTTGTCGTCGTCAGGCTCGTCTTCCTCCGCTCGCCAAGTGACTCGTCGTCGAGACGACTGGACGGCGGCAGTGCCTTGCGTGGCACCGGTCGAGCTGGCAGCTCTGGCTCCTCGCGGCGCGCGTCGCGCCCTCGGGTTGCTGGCGTAGTTGGGACAGGCGGGGTCCCACTGCATGTGATCGCCGCCGCAGGAGAAACACTTTTCAGCGCCGGATCGAACGGGGGCGGCGACCGCGGCGAACCTTGCGACGACCCACGTCCACGACCGCCTCGGCCACAACCGTACGAGGCCGGGCCGCTTCTCTGCTGCGACTGCGACGGAGAGTCGCCACTGCCACCAGGTGAGGCGTACTCACCGCTCATTTTCGGAGTCGTCACGTCTCCAGCCCTTTTGTAGTCTTCGACGAAAGGGCGGGACCGGCCTCGCTGTCGACCGCCTCCTTTTGGACGGAACTTCTCAGAGCGGAAGTCGGCACCAGGCTCTGCCGTGGAAGCAGACGCGGCGTCGGTCCAGACGTTGGCTCTGATGCGCTCGTGCTGCTCGAACGTGTAGGCAGCCGTCGTGTAGGCGTCGAGCGTCGTGTCTTTGGCCGTTTGGAGAACGTAACTGCGCATTTTAGGTGGCAGCGCGGTCAAGAACTCGTTGCCCATCATCACCTGCATGGGACGAGTGTGGCTGTCGCCGGGCGTCGTGTAGACGTGTGCGTGCCGAACTTTGCTCGCGATGTCGGCGATCGTCATCGTTGCCGCGTTGTACGACAAGAAATGCAGCTCGTGCATCTTGTCTTCGATGCTCACTTTCTCGATCAGCCACATGGCGTGGAGGTAGATGAGCGCCTCCAGGGTCGCCGTCACGAACTTGCTCTGGAGCTCTCGGAAGTGCGTGCGCGTGGGAACGTCGAGGAAGCGGTAGAGCTGGTTGGCCCACTGCTTCGGCGGCGTGTTCTGGTCGAGGAGCCAGTACTTGAACGTGTCGACTCTTGTGAGTACAATTAAGTTCACCAGTAAGAGTTTTTGTACACAGTAACGGACGCACACTAGACGTAGATTGAATATGCGCAGCATCCTAACTACTTATCGAATGTCACCGTAATACTATATCTTCAACACTCCTCCTCGGTGACATTCTTGAAGTGGTAGTTCACGACGTCCGGTTTGTCCCTGTCGGTGTAGCGGCGTCGCGTTGGCTCTCTGTTGTGGAAGGACTGCCGTCGCGTGTCGATGTAGAGATGGACGCCGGCCACGACCAGCTGCTCGTCGCCCTTGACGCCAATGTTCTCCTCCTCGCTGTCGAGCGCCATCTTCGCCTTCTTGATCTCGAGTTTCTTGCGCTTCTGCCCTGCAGCCGTTTTCTTTGTCGCGTCTCGCGCGTGCTGCCACTGCTCTGGCTCGATCTTGTGCAGGCAGTCGCACTCCTCCTCCTCCTCGAGATGATCGTGTCCAACGATCTTCTCGACCTTGAAGTGGTCCTCAGTCGCCATCATCGCACTATCCTCGACGGTGGCCTTCAATCGACCCGACGGCTTCTTCTCGGTTTCAGTCCACTTCGGGACATCCAGGACAAACAGCTTTCCCTTCTTCGTTGCCGTTGCCCACAAGTCGCCAGTTCTTCCGTGATGGATGGACACCTTTCCATTGCTGAAGAGGACATTCACTCCTCGGCAATTCATCTGTTGTACGGACAAAAGATTGTGTTCCAAAGCCGGGATGTAGAGCACGTCGGTCGCCGTGATCTTCTTGATGACTCTGCCGACCATCGTCTGGATTTTCACTCGTCCTGAGCCGATCGCTTGGAGCTGTCGTCCGTCAGCTGTCCAAACCGTGCGCGGCTCTTCAAACTTCTTGTAGTCGAGGAAGTTCTCGCGTCGCAAGTCATATGCGAGGTCGCGCCAGAATCGATGATCCACGAGTCGATTCTTCCGCCTTGCGCTGGTAGCACCATGAGAAGTTGATCTTCGTCGTCATGTGCCACTCTCGCCGCTCCGTGTCGAGCTTTCGGACAGTCACGCTTGAAGTGACCCACTTCGCCGCAGTTGTAGCAGGTGACCCTCCTGCCTCCACACTGCTGGTTGAAGCTTCTGCCGCTTCTTTCTCCTCCTTGCAACAAGTCGTGTCGACCGCGAGTTCGGGTCGCAAACATCACCCCGTCGTCGGCGAATGTCGGAGGCCGATGAGCCTGCTGCTCGTGCGT
The DNA here is from genome assembly GCA_030248085.1 of Paralinhomoeus sp. GSCO2_6. Lineage (NCBI taxonomy): Eukaryota > Metazoa > Nematoda > Chromadorea > Monhysterida > Linhomoeidae > Paralinhomoeus > Paralinhomoeus sp. GSCO2_6. The sequence goes on along the minus strand of JASAMY010003658.1, from coordinate 15,806 downwards.
GATCAGCGCCTGGACGGCCTCCTCCAGCGTGAGCTCGTCCCCTTTCAGAGCCAAGCTGGTTCTGATCATGGCATATTCTTCAGGCAGAGATCGTAGCAGCACCGTCACCTTCAGCTGCTGATCGACTGGATAGTTGATCGCCTCCAGTCGACGGCACAGGTCGTACAGCGCCTTGACGTGCGTCTCGATCCTGTCGTCGGTCTTCATCTTCATCTCCATCAGCTGGCACAGAAGATGGTGCTTGGTGGCTCCGGCCGCTCTCTCGAAGTGTCCCCGAAGCGCCGTCCAGCATTCGGCTGACGTCACCGCTTCGTCGACAATGTAGAGCAGGGAGTTATCGATGCTCAGCACGATGATCGCCATCGCCTGATTCTCCTTGGTCTGCCAGGCGGCTTGGTCAGCGTCTCGGTCAGGTCGCAGTTCCTCTCCGCTGACGACGCCCCACAGCCCCTTCGCGATCAAGTAGACGCGCAGCTTTCTCTTCCACTGCGCCCAGCAGTCCGTCGTCAGCTTGTCGATCGGGAGTCGGTCGGCGGCAGCCATTCTTCTGCAGGCTCCGCTACCCAGCAGCTATTTCTCAACTGCTTCTTTCAACACTCCACGACAGCACGGACGCTGTACCTTACTGTGAACTAATTTACGCGTGGGCTGGGCCCATAACCTCTTGTGAGTACAATTAAGTTCACCAGTAAGAGTTTTTGTACACAGTAACGGACGCACACTAGACGTAGATTGAATATGCGCAGCATCCTAACTACTTATCGAATGTCACCGTAATACTATATCTTCAACATCGACGAAGGACGCGAAGCCCTCGGGCGTCATGCCCGCCGCGCCGGCCGTCATCGAGTACGTCGGCGGCGTGGGCGGCTTGCGCGCGCACGAGTAGCCCTCTTCCGGGAAGAAGCCGAGGCTCTCGCGGTACGAGTTCAAGTACTGCGTCGTCTCCGTGACGAACAGCGCCTGGTAGATCTTGTGGTTGCGCGCCGTCTTCGAGATCGGCCGGTTCGACACCTCGGGACTCCAGACAAGGTTCATGTAGTCGCTGCGCTCCTTGTCCTTCTTCGTCGGAATGCCCAGTGGCGTCCACTGGCGGAGCGAGAACACGACCTGCTGGTACGTGTGGCCGTATTTGTTGACGAGCGAGCCGTCGGGCAACTGCAGCGAGTAGTCGCAGCCCTGAGCGGCGGCTGCTGTGACGACAGCGGCTTCTATCGTTCTGTAGTGCGTCGAGCACTGGTCAGGGTCGGCCGGCATACTCTGCACGGCGTAGGGCGCGGTCAGGGCGCTAACAAACGGCGGCGGTGGCTGCTGCGTGAACCACGCCGTCGTCGGCGTCGAGCCGGCGTTCGAGCGACTCGACGCGGCGGCTGCGAGTGGCGGCTGTGCGGCGTAAGCAGCGGCCGTCGGCAAGCTCTGTTCGACTACAGGCGTGTAGCCTCTCGGCGGCGCAGTCGAGTGCGCCTGTTCAACGCCCTGGTTGAATGGCGATACGGTAGACGCAGTGGCAGTCGCGTAGTGCTGCCGTTCCTGCGCCTCCAGCTGCTGCTCGGACGCCATCGGCGGCGCGGCGATCTGGACTCGCTTCTTCGTGCCGGCGAGAGCTACCAGTGGTCGAGCGTACTGCGTCGTCGTTTGCAGCTGCGCTTCCGCGTCTACGTTGGTCGCCGAGGAGGCGAGACGGACGTTGGCTGCGTCCGGTTGCGCTAGCGAGTGGGGCAACGAGGCGGCCAGCGACGGGGCTCTGCGAAGCTGAGTGGGCGGCGTCGGCCGCTGCCCGCGCTTGACCCTCTGCTCCCACTCGACGAGCATGCGCTCCTGCGACTGAATCTGCTGCGACGCGTCGTCGAGTTGTTTGGCCTGGTTTACAAGCCCAGCGACAACGCTGGCGTAGTCCTGGCGCAGTTGCTCGACCGTCAGCTGACTCGTGTAGCGCAGCGCGGACTGATAGGCGTGCGGCTCGACAGTTTCGACGTCGTCGGGCACGTGCAGCTCGGGCATGCCTCCGTCAGTCGCGCTTGGAGCGTTGTCGCCGCCCTCGTGGGCGTCAGCGAGGTCGTTCTCGTCGTCGTCATCTTCGTCGCGGCGCAAAGCCGTCTGCTGCTGCTCGTGCGCTGTTATCGCGCTGCGTTCATCGTCGCTTAGACTGCCGGCGTCAATCAAAGTCCGCGTAGGACTCTTCGGGTATTTGACAGAGGCGTCTCTGTCCGCGGCGTCTTTGCGAGCGTTGTACAACTGGCACTCGAAGTGTTGCATGTCACCGTCGACAGCAAAGCGGTGTTTGCGCACGCAGAGTGCTCGGTTGTAGTCGCGAACGGCGTTTTGCAGCATCGTCAGGGAGGGGAGCGGAAACTTGCCGCTGGCAGCGATGCGCGTGTCGAAGATGATTTTCGCGGCGCTCTTACGGTAGAGCTCAATGTCGGCGGCTACGACAAGCGACAAGGTGCCGGATGGTCGACGGGCGAGTAGCCCTTGCAAGATGAACGCGTCCGGGACGACGTTGCGCGAGTGCAGTTCGACCTCCGTCTGCACGTTCTCGCAGGCGGCGATGACCTCGTCCGGCAGCAGCTCGTACTCCTTCACGTACTCGTACGAGGTGCGCACGTAGTCGCCGAGCTTGTAGTAGCGGCCGTCGACGCGAAGCTGCGCGTTCTCTATCTCTGCCGAATCGATGCCGAACTCGACTCGGGACGGCGCCGTTGCGCCGGCTGCGGTGGCGTTCTCGGACGCCATGCTACTGGTCGCGGAGACCGTGTCTCTCAGCGACACCTGCTTCTGCCGCGTGGCAGTCGAAGTCGGCAGCTGCGCTGTCGACGTGCGTGCACTTGCACTGGGGCGCGTCGCCCCTTCGTCTACTGGAAGGCAGAAGACGCCGGCCGTCGTTGTCGGTCGCTTCTGCTGCTGCTTCTGCCGCGCCGTATGCGGCAGTCGAAGCCAAACGGTCGGCCGGGCCGGACCGTCGGCAGCGTAGACGAAGTTGGACGTTTAGTCCAGCAGTACAAGGACGAGTAGTCCTGCGTCAGCCTCGCGATCGGAGTGTCTGACGCTCTTGGTAGGAAGTGGTCTGCAGCGTGCAACGGACGAGCGGCAAGAGCTACAATCGCTTCAAGGCGCAGGTGTTGCAAGGCTGGCGTTGTCGGCTACTCGTCGGTTCGGGTGTGTCACGTCGTTGACTTCAAGCCTCCAACGCACTCTCTCACTTGCGGACGGTATCAACGCAAGGCCGGGACAGAGAGAGAGGAGGAAGGAGCGCCGCAAACGCAAAACACTAAAACTAAGACTCAAACCGCAAACCAAGAAGACTGAACAGCCGGCCAAAAGAGCGTCGAGAGTGGGAGACGGAGGCCGGCGCGAGAAATAACGAACGCATATGCAAATAATAAAACATCGCAACATCGATAATTTGCATATTGTAGTTCAACGACAACAACTACCGTACTCAAACATCACATCGCCTCAATCGCCTCCTTTTAAGTCTGCTCTTCGCTGTCGACGAGTCGGCAGCGAAGGCGTCTCGCCGCAGACTGACCACCTCAATCGCCGTTCATTGGATTGCATCTGGGTTGCATTGGATTGTTTTCATTTTTCTTTTAAATAAAAAAAGTTAATTGACTGAGGAACCATCATTGGTGCGAAATATATCCCAGTCGAAATTCTCCATTCTAGCTAATCTTTGTGCGCTGGAGTGGAGTAGCAGGCTTTCACGTCACTGCGCTGTCAGTCTTCAGGCGAGAGCTCTTAATATTAGGTCCCAGTTTCTGTACCCACCCACCCACACCCATAGCCCTTTGCAACAAAGCGGTATCAGGACGCCTAGGCCGCTGCGTAGATTGTTAAAACAGAGACGGAATTGGCAGAGGAATTGATTATGCAAAACGGGAAGGGCAAGTTTCGATTTCACTCCTAACTTCGTTTGATTCTGACCCTCAAGAGTCAACAACTAAATCTTAGATTTGCTGATCTGTGGATTACGCTTTGCGTTCGTTTTTGTTGCGTCTCTCTCGCTCTGCGTTTCCGATGAAAGAAACACCAATCCACCGGTGCGGATACTTGGCGGCGACGGAGGCAAGCCACTGAGTGTCACTCACAGAATCGACAGCCCAGCAATGCGTTCTCGGCGTCGACAGCGACGCTGTCGCGATGGGAACCGTGGGCGTTGACGAGACCGTTTCCGAGAGCGGCTCGATTCGCGGCAAAACAATAGCGACCTCCACCCCCCCCCGCCCCTCTCTCTCCGGTCGGCGTCGCCGGACGCGACGCAGCGCAGCCGTCGACGTCGCCGACGCGGGACGGCGTCGCATGGTCTCAGAATAACTGTTTTCCAGTCGACGTTCGGCACGCTCGACTTGTCTTGCCGTCGGCGGCGCCAGACGCAGAGGCCATCCGACCGCGCGCAACAGTCGCCGCGAGCGCGCGAAAGGCGGCGACGCGGAACGGCGACGGCGCGGCGCCGAGCGCCGAGTGCAAGGACGAACCGGCTGATGCGCGTCAACTCGACCTTGTTTACGCGCGTCTTGAAAAGGCGGCCGCTTTCGCGTCGACGCCACAAGACGCTCCGAAGAAATATTTTGTGAACAAAACTCTCTCTCGCATCAGTCGACCAAGCAACGTCCAGCTGAGACCAAGGAGTTCGACCCAAGAAGTATCCACTCATCCGTACGACGTTGTCCTCTTGCATACCGTAAACCCTGTAATTAGCCCCCCTATAATTAGCCCCCCCCCCCCTATAATTATACCCCTATAATTCCAGTTTAAAGATTGATCGTAGTTTAGTTGAGTTCAAAAATCGACGCTGTTGCATTGTGAATGACGACGCCCATATCTAACCGTTTATCCAATGGATTTGTCTGTAGTTTTGACATAAGAAATAACCATGTATTGGCTCTATAACAAAAAAGTCCCACCAAAGATTTGCACGGACGCACGAGAAAACGGCAATTGAAAATGGCCACAAATAGTGGGCCATCCTGTATGTGCATGTGAGACTGTGTGAGATGTACAGGGTGGCCCGCCGATCCGTGTCCAACTTTAATCGCTCGCCATTCCTCCGTCCGCCGGCCGATTTTCCCCAAATTTTAACACGTGGTGCTGCAAAGCTTTACTTGGATATCTACAAAGTTTTAGCAGTTTCCAAAACAGGATATAAAAGTTGTGCGCACTTACCCTTACCCATATCGTTTTTTACGATGACGCACGAAAATAATTCATTTGGGAGCGCGCCCTTTAAAAGGAGGTGGCCGAAAGTTTGTCGCTCTCTCTTGAGCAAAGAATTAATGCCGTAAAACTTTCTTACGAGACAAAAGAGGCGAGGGAAACAGCCAGACGGCTAAAGAAACTGTTTCCTGATTTGCCTCATTTGACGCCCGTCGAATTTTCCGTTTTGGGGATCCTCAAAGAATTGTTTACTCGCAGCGCTGCTCAAGCGTCGAAGAGCTGAAGGAAGCGATAGAAAACCCGTTCGCCCACTTCGACGCTGACTTATGCTCGAGAATCTGTCGTTCTGTCGCGGAACGTTGCGAAAAGTGCATCAGTGTGGCGGGCGGTAACTTTGAAAACCGGTGATTCGGCGCACAGTCAAATAAAACGTTATTACCCTTTGGCGGATGTTCATGAAACTTTATACGTATCTTAGCAAAGCTTTGTAGCACCACGTGTTAAAATTTGGGGAAAATCGGCCGGCGGATGGAGGAATGGCAAGCGATTAAAGTTGGACACGGATCGGCGGGCCACCCTGTATGTGTGCTGCGTTTTTTTCCCTTAAAAATCGCCTCCACGCGCCTTTCCGCCCACAAAGCTTCCCACACATCGACACTTTCAGTTTATAAGGCCCCCCCTATAATTAGCCCCCCCCCCTATACACCCTTCTAGAGCTCGAACAAAACGATTAGCTCCTGGGGGCTAATTATAGGGTTTACGGTATAAGAACTCAAATTTTCGAAGGTCGTAGAACAAACTTTTCAGTCAAGTTCCTTACTTGATGTTGCATTCAGTCAATTTGTTGGCACTTTTTCTGATGCTGTTTTAAGTTTTCTGTTTCGACTCCGTTTTACTACTACTTTTTTAGTCGGACTACGACTCTGACTATTGAGAGGTGGTTTGACAAAACAGAAAACCAGCACTGCAAATTATGGCTATTACCTCATACAGACTGCTACCAAATTTATCGAGTCTAAATTTTATGCTCTAAGAACGCTGTCTTTCCGACTTTTTGGGACAATTTTGATAACATGCGTGCGTGCGTGTTTTGTTCTTTCGCATAGCAGAATCGTGGTGCGATTGCAGGAAATATGCAACAGGCAGTGAAGAAGGTGGCGACTTTGATGGCGGGAGGTAGAGGCATTCCAAGAGGACTTCCAGGAGCTGGTGGGTCCATGTGAGGTCAGCGTCGGCTGCCAACATTCCGGATGGATTCAGCAAGAAGACAGAAAGCGTAACGGTCCCACGTAGAACGGTAGGCAGCGCGAGAATTAGTGATTTTGCTTCGTAGCGTAGTTCTTTCCACGGCGTGCCATCTCCACCCACTAGGCCGCCTTCTCCTTAGCCAGTCGTTTTCCCCGAGTTTCGAGTTGTGCTTTTGCTTGCAAGTTAGCACGGCCATCGGTTGCTCTTGCTTGCCCCGATCGCACGCGTCGTCGTCAAGGGTTGCGCACTGCGCCGAGGCCAGCGTTTGTTGTCGCAGTAGCGCACGGTAGCGCGGTAGGTACGGTAGCGGTGTCCGACGCCGTCGCGCCTCTAGTTGGCACGGCTCGGTTCCAGTCGGTCGGCCCGGGCCGACCATCTTCAAGCAGCGCACTAGCTCAGTTGCGCTGCGTTGCACAAGCTACATGTTGCTTGATCTTGCCGAGTTCAAATCAATGGCGGCCAACCTACATGTATGTGGAATCGATGTAGACACACTGTGCACTCATTCATACTAAGCAGTTACGGTGGTTGCTGCAGAGGTGTGCACTGCATGCTGTGCATGTAGCAGTGGAACCATAATGATATGGACGTGAACACTTTTCCATAACAAACACTTTTGCATACGACACCGGAATGGACCGTCCGTCGCCTGGAGGCGTGTAAATGGGTCTTTAAACAGTCCTCGCCAGGGTCTGGACGCAACTGCGACTCGGTGTGTAATTTGCATTACTGATTACGGTAGCTACTGTAGTGTCATACTTATTTTGATGATGTAATGTGCCAAACCAGGTACCCACAAAATTCACGCTCAATTCATCCAGCACAACTCTCTGCAATGCGTTGCTGATAGAATCCTACTACAAACAGACTTACTACTGTGGAAAAGGATCAAACTGTATCTTGTGATTGCTGTATCGGGACACAAAGGTTACTTTCATGATCTGCATGGATGCTTACATACCTTTGTGCTCTTTTGCACCCTCAACTTGCAGCATACAACATTTGCAACTTGTATATTCAGTGCCTCATATCTTGTGATTGCGGTATCATATTTGAAAACGAATTACATATGTGTATGTACAACTGATGTACAACTGAAACCCAAAAATTCGATGCATAATACATGTGAAATTTGCATAACTCAATAATGTTAGGTACAGTAGTTACAATACTCTTATTTTGATGCTTTTATGTGCCGCGCAAAAGGTTTTTTAAGCCAGTTGACAGAGCAGTTTTATCACCATCCCATATTCTTCATCATATTTCTTGCATCGTTTGTACCGTATGTACTTGCATGCATCGTGTTTCCCATTGCTGAGCGATACTTATAGCTACGGTGTAGTGTATTTACTTGGTCAGGCAAAACTGAAACATTAACAGATTTGTTTGTCGTAATCGCAAGATTTCCAAATTTGAATGTTATTTACATACTTGGCAACTCAGTTTCACGGCGCATATTCAAAGTTCTGCAAGTTTTTGTTCGCCGACTCTCTCGCTGTCTCCCATTCATTCAACGGTAATTGCATTCTGGGTTTCGATTCTTGGCGTTGCGTTTGTCGTGTCCGTCGTCAGACGGCGCTGCTGCTGCGGCGTGTCCGGCGGCGGCGGCGGCGGCACGCCGGGGTCGTCGGTGCCACCGCGCGGCCGTCCATTGGTTGGCACGGCCGCCGCCAGTCCCAGTCGCTACCCTTCGTCGCCCTATTATATTCGGCGGCCATTCCTTGTGCGCCGCGCCGACGACGTGCGTCGATGCCCAACCGCGCAGGCGCACTGCCCTCTCGCTCACCCACCAAGGAACGTACACCCAGCCAGTCACCGCGCCAGATAATGTCACACGCCCTTCCCGCCGCTCTCCTGACACGTTTTCTACTCGGCGGAACTTTCCCGAACGTTCTCTCGCTGGAACATTTGAATTTCCCACGCGGCGCTTTGTTGACGGCCGCGTGCGTCACTGGTTGTTTATTCCGCTCTCTCACCCCACCTCGCTTCGTCATCCACCCTCACCCTCTTCTTTCTGCCCCCCCCCTCCCGGCGAAAAGTGCACTGTCAGTCCTCAACTGACACCCATTACATTTGGCTTCCGAAGTGTGTAGTGGCGAGGCGGAGCACGAGTGGAGAGATGCTTTCGACATGAGAGTGCGTGCAAGTGTACTGGTCGTTTCGCAAGCTCTCCTCGACAGGTCACCCTCAGTTGCTGACTCGGCCCCCATCCCATTATCTCGGCGCTGCCCATAAATACGGCCCCGTGGCTCATCCGACGACGCGCACAAGCGCCAACCGACCTCCCTCTGCTGTTGTTGCCTTCGGCCCATTTCTCCGCTGCTGGGTGGCCCCCGTCGGCGGCCCCCGACAATTATCTCTCGGTGACGCCGTGTGTCGGTCGGCGGGCTGGCCGCCCCGCACCCGCGCGCGCTGTCCACTCTCTCAACTGGGGGTAGGGGGGGGGGGGGGAGGCAGGGTGGCGTCGCTAGTCCCCCCTGGCACGAGTCGGCACTGCGAGCGTCTGTTGACCCCTTCGGCCGTCCGGCCCCCACTGGCACGACCGGTCACTCCTCGCCTCCCGTCGGCCCAGAATTCGCCGTCGCCCCCACCGGCCAATCGCCAGTATATAGCCGCGACGGCGTCCCTTGCGCCACTCCTCTCGTCCCACCCCAGAAGCGTTCGCCTCAGCAACGGCCAACCGAACGGCTCGGCTCTTCAATCCTGCCTGGCGTCCCCCCCCCCCGCACCCCGGCTGTTTTCGCGTTGCCCTTTCGGTGCTGGCGCACTCCCGTTCCGTCGTCGGGCCACACTTGGCTCCGGTTCAACTGACGGCGCTGATGGAAACGCGGAGCCGCGGCTGTTTACGTTCTCCGCGATGCTGTCACGAGGGACGACGACGCGTAGGCGCACGCGCCAGGGACCGCCCGCCCGCCCGGTCGGCTCGAGGCTGCCAACGCGCCGCTGAAGAAATACGCTCTCTGCCGCCCGCTCTCCTCTGTTTGTTAGCGGCCCTGTTATGGCAGCTTTTCAAAACCCCCTGACTCAGCCAGCGCTGTCCGTCGTTTTTGGCCCCGTTTCCCTCGGCTGGCGCTCCATTGTCGACGGCCGCGCTTCCGCCTGTGTAATTGATGATGAGAACCGCTCCTGAGGCGGTTGACTCACAACGCAAGCTCGACAGATGCGCGGCCCATCTGTTGTGCACGCGCATTGGGAAATTTTATGCAAATTTCCGGTGCTCCTGTTTGACTGTCTCTTCTCTCTGCCTGCCTCCGGCTCAGTTCGTCAGTTCACTCCCATGACCCAGCAGCAGCAGCGGCACTGCGAAACGCGGTCAACCCGTAGATCCGAACAAGTGTTCTGTGCAGCGGGAGTCCTCAGGGATTCCCCACTCGCAACACTTTTCGGCCCTCGGGTACACCGAATTCGCTACTCCTTCTAGAAGACAACGTGTCACTGTCAGCTACGTGAGTTATCGGAGGAATACTGGTGGTGAGTTTATCGGTTGCATGCGATATTGGTCGATTGGTTTCGTTGCGTTCTGTTTGCAGTGCGCAACGAAGGCAGCGGTGTACGTACGTGTGCTTCAACTATTGCGAAACGTTGTTGTTGTTGTTGTTGTGAAGCTGACTTGTCAGTTTACAGTTGCGATTTGTTTACGATCTAGTTGTGTTGTACTTTGTACACCCTTTGAGTTGGTGCGCGCGTACGCGTGTCGTCTACGTGCCTCGTGTTGTGGTATTAGCAAGCGATACGGAAACAAGCGCTGAAGAGACGAATCCTAGCGAGCAAGTATGAGTTTGGGTTGCTATGGTGATGCGATGCGATCTTGATTGTTTATGGTGCGTACCAAACGCTTCCGTTGTGCTATTTGCATTTTTGGCGCCACGCGCTGACTCATTCTCTGCTAGGGTTTTGTCTCTGGTTCGTGCGCGAGAGTGGGTGGACAAATTGATTGGGTTTGGCCCCCATGGTCCGTCTATTCGGTTTGGGGGTGCAAATGCGGGGCTACAGCAGACGGCGTCCTAATAGAAAGTCTGCCGCCCCGCCCGACACCTCCTGGCACCGACGGACGCCCCACGCGTCCTGCCCCCACCCCCAGGCCCCAGCGCCTTTCATAGCGGACGATGCCAGACGGTCGCTGGCCCACGCCCCCCCCCCCCACTCACGCACGCAGCTCTACTGCGATCGAGCCACTGAAAAAGCGTCGAGAAAAAGCAGTTCAGGAAACGGACGTGGGAATCTGAGCGTGCACTCTGCATGCAATGCACCTGAATTGCCACCACCTTTATGATATACTCCTTCAAGGACCACAGTGACGCATCGCATGACCCAGCTCTTCGCACGCTTCCTTGGTGTGCAGTGCAGTGCACTGTGACACGCTGTCTGCTGACTGTATATTGAGAGCAGCGTACAATGACAACACTGGTGTCAAAAGAAAACCATTCTCTAATCTCTGGGACTGCGCTGCTAGTTGGTTGAGTGCTGCAACATGCTCTTATTCACGTGAGGTGTGGAGAAAGAACAGGGCGTAAAAATGTATGCAGAAGTCGGCGAAATATATTGGAATCAACGCTACTTCCACATATTTTTAACAGCATCTGGAAGTGACAGCGGATATTGGGTAGCCCCCCCCCCTTCCATTGGCTGGGCTAACAACAAGGGCTCTTAAGTTTTTTTCCTCAATACACTCATTACTACAGCAAACGAAATCAGTAAGCATCGGTGGAGTGCGTCAGCTTTTTTAATTCTGCAAAATTTAATTCCGCGCCAACAGATCTCCCCACACATCGACCCTTCCAGTTTCCCCCTGTAATTAGCCACCCGCGACAATTACACCCGCTCCCACGGCCCGAATAAAACAATTCGGTCTCTGGGACTAATCATAAGGTTTACGGTACATCTCGTATGAAGCGATACAAATAAATTTGCATGTGTAGCGCACTACAGTTCGTTTGTGGTATTTCGGTGTGGATTTCTTCTGTATATTTACATATTTGTACTAGGTTGTATGCATTTTTACATATTTGTAAGTTCGATGTTTCTATTAGCGTACCCTCTCTCTCCGCCGTTGTGATCCCCGCTCTCCGTCAAAGTTGCGCCGTTGTGTTCGCCCGAAGAAGAGATGGCGTTGATTGTTGGGTTTTTGTCATCACGTCCGAACTCCAGGAGAACCTGTGTCGAGCTCGAAGCAAAGGGAGGGGAGCTGCAGGCCGCGATGCAAGTAGGCAGGCGGTCAGTCACAGACCTGCGGTCCTCGTCCCCCGTCCGTCCTACTTGGGGCAGGTTTGGTGCAAAATTCGACCCCCCCTCCCCATACCTGTAACTGGGGGGGGGGGGGGGTTTGGGGGCCCTGCACTATTTTTCCAACACCCACCCAACTCCCCAACTCCCCCCCCAACCCCCCCCCCAGAATTTTCCCAAGGGATTTTCACTCAGTCTAAAACGATAAAACTGAGTAAATGTTGGTGTATTTCATTGCTTTTCAGTGTTATATATGACCATAAAACAGCTAAATAACACTGTTTAGACCCTATTTACTCCCATTTTTGACCAAAACGTACCAGTATAACTAAAAGAATGGCCGCCCCCCCACTTTTTGCTCCCCACACCCCCCCCCCCCAGAATTTGGCAATTTACTCCCCCCCCCACTGTTCCAGACCCAGTTACAGGTATGCCCCTACCCACCCCTCCACGATTTCCAATACCGGACATTTTACCAGGGATGGCTCTAGACCTCTTTGAAACCCCCAGAGACCCCCTGGATTTTGACCGAATCTACACCTACTATGCCTATCGCTCCGTCCCAGAGTTTGGTCACCCAACTGGGGCACAGAACGAACGTGTCGCGCACATTGCATCTGGGGCCTGGGATGGAGGGGTCATCTTTTGAGAGCGCCTATGAGGGCAAATCGCTACTTCTTGGCCCATTTTTAGTCGAAATGCGGTGTAAAGACTGACCTCAGCCAGCATACAATGTACGAACTCTATGGTTGCCGAGCACTCTGTACAATGCACAGTTGATTACTTGTTTCTCCAATTCATGCTCAAGAGGTAGGTTCCGAAAAATATGAATGTGTGTGTGTGCGTGCGTGCGTGCGTGCGTGCGTGCGTGCGTGTGGATTGGGCTGTGGACGTGGTTTTCCCCACCTCCAACATTGTGTGTGTGTGTTGGGGGGGGGGGGGGCACACAAAATTACAGGTGAGATGTAACGTCTCCCCATTTCGGCCAACCACGTTCTCCTACGAGTATGTTTCCCTCCCCCCATATCTTGCGAATCCGTGTCGCTCCAAGTCAAAGAATGAGCGTAACCTTGCGTTTTTAGCACTGTTCCAGTCCAGTGCCACTACTAGAGCTGACCAAGGCAATTTAAAATTCAAAGCTATTGAACGGACGTGACTATGAGGCGACGACACTCCGAGAGTGATTCTTCAGACGAAGGGTCAGAGGCGCCAGACACGTCCCGTAGACGGTCTTACTCGTCGGACAGTGACCCACTCCATCATCATTTCGGTAAGGTCACATTTACATATTTAAAAAAAGGTGATCTGCAAATGATGAATTCTCGATTCGGTTTTTTTCTGATGTCTAGACGAACGTCAGCACTCCGATACGTCTGACGAAGAAGAAAACGAGGCACACCGATATTCTTTAAAGGCACTGCCAATAGCACAGTTGCAGGAATATTTGCAACTTCAAACGAAGTATGCGACGCAACTGCAAGCGCTGTCTGGTTTGGCGGACTTTTTGCACAACAAACACGCCACTGACAAAGGTCACGTTGCATTGCACTGCGCAAACCACAATGCAGTCGCCGAAATGAGGTAATTCAGAAATTCGGCAGTTCTTGCAAATTACTAAACATGATACGACTGATTTGTCTGCTGATGACATTCGTCTGTTCATCAACAAACGACGAAAAAAGGCGTTGACGGTGCGTTGTTGCTTTACCCTGCACGACTATGCCGTGTGAATGAGATCCCTCTTCTGGTGTTCAGCTGAATTCCTTTGTTGGCTATGTCTTGAACAAGCTACAAAAGCAGTATGATTGGATCGTTAAGAGTATCCTTCCTCTGAAGCACATTCAAGCGCTGGTGCTTGTTTGCTTACTTCAACTCTTGAGGTGAAGGCAAGAATCCTTTTGACACATCCGTGGACTATGTTGCAGATGCGGTTTGTTCTAGCCTATCAAAACTCTTGGAGTTTTCTCTGGTGGCCGTGTGCTACACCAGTTTTTTCGCCATGGTGTTCTTTACATTTTCTATGCTACAGATGCGACATTCGCTGACGTTGCAGCTGTTTCAGTCTCAGATTTCAGAAAGCACTGCTCAAGAACGCAGTGCGCGTAAAAAGGTTGGCGATTGTTGTTTTTCAACCTGACTGAAAGGAGAGTGACAACGCGCACCTTTGTAGAGTTCTACTATGTTCCGTCTGAATTTGTCGTTTTTGTTCTGCTTGTCGTTGTTCATGTTGTGTTTTGGCTTCGCGCACCGAACGCTGCCGAACACGTTCTTCCTCTGCTGCGTCAGTCTGCTGATGGCGGTCGTTTGCCCATTCCTCATCGTGCAGAACCACTTCAACACGGCCGTCCTTCTGCTGGCCAACTTCATGAACTGCGCGGCCAAGTCAGTTGCAGACGCTCACTACACAACCGTTATGTGCGTGCGTGCGTGCGTGCGCGCGCGCGCCTCAGTAGATTACGGTTTTGCACTCGTTCCACAAAATTGTCATTGCCACACATTGAAATTGTACACTGCTGAACCATACAAAATTATCAACTTAATTTTTCTCTGACAAAAAGTTAAATTATTCAATTAACGAACAAAGAATTGCCGTCAATCCATTCACTGTGTTGCTCATTTGCAGCGGTCCATGGCTGCTGAAGAAGGCGTTTCGTTTCAAGGTCTGGCGAGTGTGGAGGCCCTTGTGGTCGGTTGGGCTCTCGAGGGAGCTGTGGCTGCACGTCAGTCTCCCGTCTCTCTGCTGGTGCCTCGTGCCCCTCTCGCTCCTCCTCGCCCTCGACAGGAAGGCCCTGTCCAGCTTCCGGGCGTTCATCAACTCCATCGGACCACAGCTCGTGCGTTCTCCTCAACTCCTCCTCTCCCTTCCGCACCCAACGTCTCCGCATCCCGTCGACCACCTGAAAATTGGGGAGGTGGGGTTGTTGGGCCCCAACAACCAACCCCGCCCGACCTCACCAGAAATTTGTTGCGTCTAAAACGAAGGGAATGAAACACCCAAATAACGCTATTCGGGCCCTGTGTTAAACTAGAAGATCAGACGATATTTCGTTGCGATTTTTACCTCCCTCCTTTGGGTCTGGACTGGATGGGAAGCCACCCCCGGCCTTGGTCTGGCCTGCCGTCGTGTGCATTGTTTTCCGGCGGGGGAGGGGAGGGGGGGAGTGTTTCCCGACCTAGCCGACGCTCGACGCAGGTGGCGCTGACGTGGACGGAGCTGGCGATCAGTCTCTTCCTGGTGGGCGAGGTCGAGAGCTACGCGGAGACGGCTCTGCTCAGCGCCGCGTTTCTCCTGCTGACGCTCCACTCTTCGCGCGCCGGCGTGGGGCTCCTGGCGCTGGCGCTGCTCAACCAGCTACGCCTCTACTTCGGCTGCCTCGCCATCCTCAAGGCGGCCGTCACGCTCGCCCTCGTCGCCTTGCCGCTCTTCTACAAGCACCTCTTTCGAAGGCTACAGAAACGAGGCTACGCGTGGACCCATACACAAGGTGGGGGTTCAAAACTTTGGGGTAGCGAAGGAGGACAAGTTTGAAACGATTGAGTGTTGGTGCGTGTCTCTGGAAGGAGGCAAACGTCTACTTGTCAGCCAAATGTTCAGTGTCAGCCCACGAATATCGGGGGCGTATCTGAAGGAGAGGGGGGGGGGGAGTGGGCGCTAATGCTGGAAAGGCGGGTCTGCGGAAGTTTCACTCCGACCTATCAGGTTTTAGCATTTCGCATCCTCCTCAACCCTGGACCTATTTCGCTGCTTCTGTTCTATTCGACGGTTGTCCTGACGTCGGCGGTGACGATATATTCCGGCTCGGGTTTCGGGCTGAAGTCCTTTATGGTGGCTAGCGACAAAGTCAATTTGACGTGGACGAACTTCGAAGCCAACTGTGGTGCTCACTTGAAGGACCTGGCCAATCAAATCGACATGCAGAAAGAATGCGCATTGCTGAAAGGTAGGCGTTACCTGTGCTACACTGTATACCTGTAACTGGACTGGAGGGCTTTGGGCCCCCACTATTCTTTCAACACCCACCCAGCACCCTCCCCGTGACTAAAATTAACCTGAAAACATGTTTCTTTTTCTCCATTTTTCTCAGCACATTTTTTTCCACAGCCGAACCCCAAACCTGCCCGACAGTCCAAACGTTTTCGCCGTATCCCCTCGAGGGTGCTCTATTCCCCCCCCCCTCCTA
>JASAMY010002852.1:0-63866 GCA_030248085.1 Paralinhomoeus sp. GSCO2_6 | reverse complement strand
TTGGGTTGGCAGGCGGACATGTACAGTTACACACGTATACAAAGTGATCCCATGGGAGCCATACAAATACACGTTCTACAGTGTATCCCACAGACTGGGAGGCAGAAGGCAGAAGAACGCCAGCAGAACAACAGACTTGTCGGTAGATGAGGCCGGCCGGCTGGCTGGAGGAGACGACGGAGTCCGCTTCGGACTGGCAGAGAGAGGAGACAGAGTTCTCGCTCAGACGACGCGGTCGTACCATGGCCGCCGGGGCCGCCTGCTGGTGCGGCTGGCCGTCAGCCTTGGGCGCCGTCTGCTGCTGCTGCTGCTTCTGGCTCGCCTGCAGGATGGCCGTCAGGTGGTCGACCAGGCGTCGGTAGCGACGGACCGGTCCTGGAGGGAGAGTGGACTATTCGCGACCGGCGCGTGCGGTGGAAAACGCTGCGGGTCGGACCTGCGAGCAGTGAGAACTGGACGACATAGACGTCCGGGGCCGTAGGGGGCGCGGCGGCGGCGACGACGGCGGCCGTCTGGGAGCTGAGGACGACGTCGACCTGCATTTTCACGCCCCGCGAGAAGACGCCGCCTCCGGCCGTTGGTCCACGCTTGTACTCGACCCGAAAGGAGTTCTGGCCCACGACGCTGTGGTTCAGCTCGTGGATCTGACCGCAATGCCACGAGGGATTTTGAGGGAGAAATAGCAACGAACGGCAAAGACCGACAGTGAGAAAGGCTCGTATGAGCTCGGCTTTGATGGCGTTGAGGTGACGGCCCTGGATGGGCACGCACAGCGACTCGTCGCGCTCCACGCTCGTCGTACTCGTCAGACTGCCGAACCAGGACTTCTTCACCAAGCTGAAACGTGTAGGCGTTGTCATCGCGCATAGTGCCACAAAAGGTCCGGTGCCTGCAGTTCTGTATGCATGCGGGCAGTTAGTTCTGTATGCATCGGTTACAAGAAACTATTGACTCACTCGCTAGTGTCGAGCATCGACGTGTCCTCGGAATCGGACTCGACCCCTAAACAGACGGCCACGGTTGCGCCTCCACCGAAGATCGCCGCATTACGGGTGTTACCCTCTCCTCCCTTGCTCAGCTTTCTCCTATGGAATCTGGGCGTGCCCAGAAAGGAGTTCTTGATGTTGGTGAGCTTGGAGCGCCACGGCTGCGCGGCGGTCGTCTGCTGGTGCTGCTGGAGGGCCGGCTGTGCTGACGCCGCGTTGACGACGGACGTCGCCGCCTGCGCCTCGTGTCGTTGGCGCCGCTGCGGCTGCTGCGTCGGTGGCTGCTGCTGCTGCTGCTGGAACTGAGGCTGCGCCGCCGCCTGGTAGCGCCTCGTCTGCTCTCTCGCAGTCGCCAAAATCGCCGTGTCCACCTGTACGCGATGCAACTATCTGCCAGTGTCCCAGACATTCTGGCGGCAGGGCAGTGCGAACCGGCTGCGTGTAGTAGTGGTAAGGTCGGGAGTTGCGACCGGCCGAGGCACCTGCAGGGGGAGGGGGAGGAGGGTTGACGGCATGGGGTGGAACTCGAGGCGAGACGGCGTGGGAGCCCCCGAGCACCAGCGACCGCCGACCCGTCTGCGGCGAGTCCTCGGGAGAGCCGCTGACGCTATGGTGCCTCCCTCGTCTGCTGAACACCAACAACAAACTGAACGAGTTGGGCCGCGCTGTCGTTGCGTTCCGCTTGTGTCAGTTGAAAACAATTGGACTGCAGGTTTTCGGCAATACATAAAGTACTAGCGCCATCTCCACATGGTATTGGACATTCGACAGTTGGCTGATCCTTACGTGAATCTCCCTGGGCCGCCCTGGTGATACATAGACGGGTGAGGAGGAGAGGATAAGGCTGCAATCAGAGGATTCACGGTACAATGGGCTAAGGCGTTGGTTCCAAACCGCAAGGTGCGGAGTTCAATCATCAAGACCGGCAAGACGTGGCAAGACTACCAAAAAAAACAGTAACCCCCGTGGGCAAGGGGCTAACGTAAAAACTGTGCCCTCTGATCGCTGTCCTCATTGAGACGATCTGTCTTGCCGAAGGCAGAGGTATAACCAAGGACTCATGCGCCTCACCACTCGCCTGGGACTTTGGTCTCGAACCTCCAAAAAAAAGTAAGACGTTGCTCACGTCGTGTACGTCTTTCGGGGCGCCATGGGCGATCCTTCGGTCAGCTGGCCGTACTGGTACCGATTCGGCTTGTACGAGTCCGTCCGCTTCTTCGGGGGATCGAAGGAGTTTTGCAGATTCGTCCTGAGGGCCACCTCCGTCTCGTCGTCGTGCGCCGGACGCTTCTTCTTGCGATCCAGCAGCATGAAATACACCATCTTCTCGGTGTTGTGCCTAAAGCGCTGGGTTTTAGGCTGCGCGACAGGGTTGGTCCACCTCCCGGACTCGCTCACGCGCTGCTGAGCAGCTCTCTGATCAGCTTCTCCTTGTCCTTGAAGCAGCCCAGACTGTTCATGTGCCGAAAGATGTCGGGATCCACGTTCTCCTCGCTCGGTATGATATGTGTCTGTCAAAATGGTGAAGATGAGGTGCCAAGCTATACATATACATACAATGTATGTTGTAGGTATGCAATGTTAGACGTCAGACGTTAGACGTCAGAGTGCTGTCAGACGTCGAACGCACGCGCCGCACGCACGCACGCGCGCCGCACGCATGCACGACCGCACGCGCCGCGCGCACGCACGCGCCGCACGCACGCACGCACGCACGCACGCACGCGCGCACGCACGCACGCACGCACGCACGCACGCACGCACGCACGCACGCACGCACGCACGCACGCGCACTAACCTGAACCACTTCGGACATTGGCAACTCGAGCTCCATTTCTCCACGCGAGTTGCCCGATACCCATGGATGTCGGAAGATGTCTCCAAGCTAAACTACGCAATAATCTAATAATGGCAAATTCTCCAAATATAAAAACGCAATGCATACACTGATTCTTTTCTTGGCGTCCACCTCGATCATCGCCCGTAGCAGATTCTGCACATCCTGCGGTACGAAGTGGGGAATGTGAAAGACGCCCTTTTTCACCTTCTCGAGCAAGTTGCGCAAATTGTCGTCGTCGAACGGAAGCGCTCCCTGTAATTACGCATAATGAATGGTGGCGGGGTAGCTACAGTATCTACACGCGAGAGCATAGGTGCAATCTCATTCTCGCGTGGCAAGGTCCAGCAAGGCGCCTACCACTAACAACGCGTAGAGTATGACGCCGCAGCTCCAGACGTCCGCCTTGCGACCGTCGTACTTTTCGCCCTAAGATCAGTCGGCTGTTTTGAAAGAAGCGAAAAGAATTTTGTCGCCCACGGACAGACTGACCCGAATCACTTCCGGACAGGCGTAGTGCGGACTGCCGCAGCTCGTCTCGAGCATGGAGCCTTCGACCTGTAGCGAGGCCATACCGAAGTCGGCCACCTTGATGTTGCTGCGGTCGTCCAGCAACAAGTTCTCGGGTTTCAGGTCCCGGTGGCTGCACGAAAGAAATGTTGTACAGATATCAATATGCATGCTTGTGTATGTCTGTATGGCTTTGTGCATGTTATATGTACCTACATTGTATCTCTTGTTTTGGCAGTTTATTAATGCATCTGCTGCACACACTCAATGCATCCATCCGCGCTGCATTTCCGCTGACTGCTTCTTCTGCTCAAGAGACTGAACGTGCAGGGGTTGTTGTTGTTGGATTTGGGGCGACGCTAGGAGGCCGTCAATGGCCCATGTAGCCTACCCATCTCCATGACGCCCTCCCGTCTACAGCCGTATAATTAGCGGAAGACTTTCGGAAGAACGCCATCTGTAATCTAGGGCAGCGATGGCACGAGAAAATCCATGGAAAGGGAAGTCCTCGATCTAGTGGCGCCATCAAGAATCGAACCCAGCGTGCAGGGTGTGCGTGCGTGCGTGCGTGCGGGCGCGCGTGCGCGCGCGCGGCGCATGCGTGCGTGCCTGCGTGCGTGCGTGCGTGCGTGTGTGTGTGTGTGCGTGCGTGCGTGCGTGCGTGCGTGCGTGCGTGCGTGCGTGCGTGCGTGCGTGCGTGCGTGCGTGCGTGCGTGCGTGCGTGCGTGCGTGCGTGCGTGCGTGCGTGCGTGCGTGCGTGCGTGCGTGCGTGCGTGCGTGCGTGCGTGCGTGCGTGCGTGCGTGCGTGCGTGCGTACGCGCGTGCGTGCGTACGCGCGTGCGTGCGTGCGAGTGAAGCAAGAAATCATAGTGGTTACAGCACCAAATGTTGTGCGCGTGACAGAAGTCGAGCGCCGAGATGACTTGCTTGAAGAAGCGTCTCGCTTCCTTCGGTGTAAGCCTTCCCTTCCTGACGAGGTAGTCGAACAGCTCGCCGCCGCTCACGTGCTCCAGCAGAAGGTAGCTTAATCAAGTTTTCTCTCGCTCTTTAGGCGCTCAAGTCGCTCGATTATTCCCCCGGTGGTGACTCACAGGTACTTCTTGTTCTCGTAAACGTCGTAGAGGTGGAGAACGTGCGGATGCTCGATGAGCTTCATTATCGCGATCTCGCGCTCCACCTGACGAAGTGCGTTTCAGTTGTGAAAACCTCGGTGTCTTACGGTAACTGTAACCGCACCCACAGAAGAGATTTAAGCAAACCAAATCATGTCGCTAAAAACACAGCAAATGCGCTTAGAATTGAAATTCCTCACTTTTTGAAGCACGGACTCGCTGAGCTTTTCCTTGTTGACGATTTTGATCGCAACCTTCTTGCCACTGATGCAATGGGTGCCGGTTTTTACCAGACCTGCAAGCGATTTGCATATAGGAACACAGCACACACAATATAGACAGTACATTTCATCTGCTATTCACTGTCTTGACGTGCGTGTTTAGAGCTACATGTAACTCTCGCAATAGAAAGCGATTGAACATTTCAGTTGCGCTCTGACTCTGGTTTACCTGCCAATGATGTGTCTTAGATTGAATATCAATCCGCCCTTTAGCCTGTATGTTGTCGTTGGATTAGGGGCAACGCTAGGAGGCTGTCAATATAGCCCATACGGTATACAGTATACCCTTCTCCATGACGCCTTCCCGTCTGTAGCCCCGATTAGCTAAAGACATTCGGAAGAACGACATCGGGGCAGCGACGGCACGAGAAAATCCATTGAGGGGGAAATCCTCGATCTAGTTGGTCCATCAAGAATCGAACCCAGGACCTTGCGCGCAAGAGGCCGATTCTTTCCCACTAGGCCATACGCTGCCCTTAGCCTGTAGCCGACCGCCATACAGGTACGTACGCGTGAGTCGTGGCACTATACCCTCAGTTCTATCATCGACATTGTACTTGCAGTTGCAGTTGCTTTGCTTTACTCAATCTTTATGTTTTGCATCCTACAGGCCCTCCACATGACAGATCACGAACGAACCTATGTATGTGCATTTACGGTCGGCACAGTATGCTGCACTGCACGAGCACAGAGGGAGTTGTTTTCAGAGAAGGTAATACATGTAGGAGTGAAAAGGTCGCTTGTCTGCTTCGGTCATGCGACGCCATTGTTTTAGCAGGCGTTGGTCTCATGGTTATGGGTCGCGTTGCGCACACGCGTGACGCCAAGCAATTCGGTCGCTTAATTAGCTGGGTTCGATTCCGCGCTCGGCCTATAGAAATGACGTCCCAAATGGAAAACGGTTGATTATGGAGGAGGGCTGGGGGGGGGGGGGGGGCGGCCTACGCTGGCTCGACGCAGACTGACGGCTGGAGGGTGCGGACCTTCCCATGAGAGATTAGCACGTCGGCACCACTCAATCAATACGTCGTCAGCCGTGTGTCTCCCTTTAGAACGTGTTGTAGTCGTCGGTCGACGGAAGGGTGCTGGGTGGGGAGGGGGGTGGAGCGAACGGCGAGCTACCAATGTGTCACTTTGTACGCACTAAGTCGTACGCGCTTCATGCGCTGGAGGCGCAAAGGACGCTTCAGCGCTCCATGAAGCCGCAGACGGAAATACATACATAGCAGGTCGCAGACGTTCATAAGGCGTCGAGACGATCCACGTCTCCGGAGCTCGAAACGCCTTCCCGCGGCTTTTAATAATAATACGTATCCCTTGCTCTCTTTCGAGCTGTACTGTAGCTACTACTACTACTACTACACCCCGGCGGCTGGTAGCGTGTGGTGGTGACTCAGGCAGGTGTCCAGCCCCTCATCAATGCCCCGAAAGCACTGGTCAATGCAGCGCGCCGCACGCGCTCTGCCAGAGGCCCATTGAACAACTGGCTCACAAGTAACTGGGCATCAGATGGTGTAGCATAGATGACTCGTCGCGCCAGGGTGGCGGCCTGGCGGACGCAATCCGCGCGTGACCCAATTACCGACGTCGAATAATGCAAAGGGGGAAATCGATTAATGTTTTATGGAGTCATGCCCGAGATTTTGCTGAAAAAAGAGGCTGCGTTCATCATCGTGCACGTAACAACACAGTGTACACCTGCTCAGCGTTTGCGTTTGAACACAGTGTTTGCGGATGTGGACCCAGTCCAATGTTGTACAATGCGAAGCAAAACGATAACAGATCGGATGGCGATACAAACTTTAAAATGCCTGTACTCGGTGCAAATCTTCCTTTTTTTGCACTAGTCGCAGAGTGCCGAGTGTGGTGGAGTGTGCTAGCGCGAATAAAGAAATAAATCAACTGCACCGACCGGTCTGTCCTTTGCCGAGCGTCTTCTCGAGTCGGTACGGTCCGCAGTACTGGGCGTGGTCGTGCGAGGCCGCGTGATTGTTGGCGCTCAGCATCTCGTCCTGAGCACCCCACCGGCGTCGGACCAGTGGTGGAGCCGCCTACGCTTTTGGAATACAATTTTAGTAAATGAGAATGCCTCTGGTGCCAACTCGTCAGGCGGTCGAGAGGATTTTACGAACTTTACGAGCGCTCAAATTGCGTCCGCGACAGCTGACGCGCCGCCGTCGCGGCCGCAAAAAGGAGAGCTGGCAAAAGGTGCGCGCTCGTCCGACGCCGGCCTGCCGCTTGATGAGACGGTTGACCTCGAGCAAGACGTCCTTGAGCGCGTCGACGAACATCAGTGGCCGTGTCGACTGCGGCGCGGCGGCCTGTGCGCGCTAGCAGCAGCGACAGCGGCAGCTGCTGCGCTCGGCGCTCGGCGACATCGAGCGACGACGACTGCCGGCTATCTATCGGCTCGGCGCCTCTAGTCCTCGCGGCGCCGGCGGTATACGCGACGAGGGCCGAAGCTGCGCCGCCGGAGAAATAAGAGCAGTTTCGCAACGACCGCGCCGCTGCCCCGTCCGTCCCTCTGCCGCCCAGGGCGCCGCCGCTGCCGCCGTCGCTAGTCGAGGCGAACGTTTGATAGATTTTTGCCTCACTCCTCCGGCCTACCCGGGCCCTCCTCTCGGGCTGTCCCGTCCACTGCGGCGGCCATCGGATCGCGCGCTCCACTCCGCCCCGCCTCTCCTGTCTTCCTCCCGACGGACCGCTGCGCTACTGAACGACGGCGAGAGTTGTCGGCCGGACGCGGCGGCGACGGGGCCGCTAGACGGGTCGATCGATGCGGCGGCAGGCGGAGGCGTGGTCTGGACCGTGGCTGGCGCGCCGCCTCAACGCCATGATACGAGAGGCCCAAGTGCCCGAAGATTACG
The DNA here is from genome assembly GCA_030248085.1 of Paralinhomoeus sp. GSCO2_6. Classification (NCBI taxonomy): domain Eukaryota; kingdom Metazoa; phylum Nematoda; class Chromadorea; order Monhysterida; family Linhomoeidae; genus Paralinhomoeus; species Paralinhomoeus sp. GSCO2_6. The sequence continues at coordinate 56,273 of JASAMY010002852.1, read as the reverse complement.
CCCGACGGCCCCAGCGAGAGAGCGGGGCGGCGCGACAACCAGTCAAGCGGCCGGATCCGGCCCACTGCGGCCGCGAGGCTGAGGTCTGCCGCTAAAGAAAGCCTGCGCAATTTGAGCCGGACGGTCTTCACCCGTCGGGGCGAGAGACCTAGAAATTTGTTCGAGAAAGCTGCCGAGAAAAAAAAAACGCGACAGAACTGAATGAAGGCAATGCTATAAGGTAGGCAGGACCCCCCCCCCCCCCGACGCTCCATTGTTGTTGTCGCATTTCGCATCGCGAACATGGCCTATATTCCTGCACTTTAGAGGCTCGATAAAACAAAATCGTGCAGTGCCCGTGTTGTAATGCGACACAGTTACAATAAGGTGACATGCGTACATAGAACACAGTGACAGAACAAAGTGTGCGACTTGTTATTTATTATTTTTTTGTGCACGGATGGTCGACGTGATGTCTAGGGGGTTTATCTAGAGGACCCTGGTGTCCAGTCAAGCATCAGGCCTCGCTCGCCTGGGCTGACCTGGCCACCCAGTTAGAGTTGTAAAAAAAACCAAATGGAAAACTCGGGTGGTTTTATTTTAAAATAAAACCGATTTATTTTAAAAAAGTACGTTTTATTTTGAACTTTTTCAAAATCACCTCAGAACGTAATCTGGACCAAGTAGAGGGTATTCTAACGTGTGTAGGACGTATAAGTAGGCACAGCAGGAGCACTCTTGCATGATTTAATGCTCCTAAGCTTTCAAAACAAGCTTTGAGGAGCATAAACCAGAGTGCAACATGTACATGTACACCATGTACGATGTGGACCATGTTCCGCATTCAACGACGTACATAGCAGTTCAGCTCATTATTTACAGCGGAACTTGTGCCTGTCAAGATCTCACATGCACATGTAGCGCATAGCGTTGGCCGATCGCCAGCTGCAGTGAAGACACTTGATCACTTTGTCGACTTTCAGTTCACTTCTGGGTGGCTACTGCGCTATCAAAGTATCGAAGTATGACTGCAAATACATAGGCATCACTAATATTTGTGCAATGGGCGTCAAGCTACAAGCAAACATTGGCATATAATCCCCAAAAGTAGCGAAAAGTAACCAAAACAATAAAAAAAAGTTTTTTTTTTTTCACAGAAAAAAGACCGAGAGCCAGGTTTTTTTTTAAAAAAAGACCGAACTTTTTTAAAATAAAACCGGTTGAAAAAAAACCTTAACAACTCTACACCCAGTGGCGCATGTTTCTACAGACACAGGCTCTCAAACCAAGGGCTCAGTCCCAGACTGATTCCAACCCTGACGGTGGCGGGAGGGGGAGTCTACAGCGATCTCAAACCCCTTAGAAAACACGCGCAAACCGTCGTCGATGGTGAGGCCTTGTGGCTGCTGCACTTCTGGACGCGAAAGCTGGCCGGCTCTCGTTTCGGCGCCTGCTTCGTCGCTCCTTGATCCCTCCCTGTACTGCACAAACGAGGCGCACGCACGCACAGGCGAGCGTCGCACACAGTGGCGTCGGTATTCTTTGTCCGACCCACGCTCTCAAGAAGAGAGGCACGATAATTCAGGACGCACCCTACACAGGCCAACAAAAGCCTAGCGCTCACACACACGCTGTCGACACACGCGCTCAACGCGGCACGGAGCACCAGAAAGAGACGGCTTCCTAGCTCGACGGACGCGGAGCACCAACAGGCGTGGACTTCTGAGCTCAACAGAGAACGGAGCTCCAAGAAAGTGAGGAACGGGCGACGGGGGAAAGTGAGATGGGCGAGAGCGAACGCTGCACATGGCGGACAACGCGTAGCAAACGCTGCATCGATTTGCATACTCACGTTATTCGCAGCTGCGAACGCGTAACTCGCGCTATTTGCATACGAGAAAGGAGATAGCTGGTCGTAAGATCGTAGGGGATCGTAGGCAGGTCGGAAGGGCAGGGGCGTAAAAAGTCGCGGACATTACATTCCCGCCCGCACAAAAAGAAACTCCGTTTCTTGTTCGGGGGGTATACGGTAGTGGGGAAAATCGACGACAACGATGCTGGGCATGATCGCCAGCTTACGGGGCTCTGGACACGACCAATAGCGATCGCGGAGCGTGAATGGGGTACAACAACAACAGGAAAAGAAAAACAACAGCAACGCTAAACAGAGAACGGCAAAGGCCACTGCGTCGCTGCGTGTGCGTCATTGTCTTTGTGCCTGTCTGCCAGTTTTGATGTGGTTTGCAGAAAGTCTGGTACTAGAACTAGACTAGACTAGAAAGTATACATAGACCAGGCACCATAGCGGATTCGGTTGCGCAACTGCGCGGGCGGTAGGACGCGTGCAGGCAAAGGCCCTGAGCACGGAAAAGATCGGCCGATTTCTTACCTACGGGACAAGGCCATCAGAAATACTCGCCCAGAATGATGAATCGCCACTAACAAGGTGGGTGCCAAGAAGAAAACCGGTAGAGTGGTGTGTGTGCTTTCCGCGGTACTGACAGGGACTGACAGACTGCCTTACCTACAGGGTGTGGGTTGGACTGGGTGTAAATTTGAGAGACCTAGCCTACCCCTTTTTTGCAGATGACTGCCGTTTTTTTGTAGGCCAAAGAGCTCTCTACACCAACCAAACCGGACCCTGTGCCCACCTGGGGACCATGAGCAACCCTCCTGAAGCTGACCTGTTGAACACGCGGGTCCAAAGACCTAGCGTCCAGTAGATCACTCAACAGGCGCCGAGCTGACTCAGGCTGGCTCATTTGTTGCACTGTGTACTCGTGTCCTGTGTCGGTGTAGCTGTGTTGCTCAGAGTGTACCATGCTTTGACTGATCCTGTGCTGCACCTGGGACGTGAACGCACAATTTGGGTATTCAACCAAAACTGGTTTGCAAACCACTGCGTCGTCCAGTGCAAGTCTTTGCACAGTTGTCAATACTCTGCTCTGTCTGCACTGTGTGCTACACGCGCATGAGAGGACAGGCTCCATGGGCTGGGACACAAGAGGAGAAGAGGGGTTGGGTAGGCTACCAAAGCTGCCACGAACTCTCCTACTGGGGGACGTACTGTGTCTGATGAGACGACTTCGGAGAGGCTGCAGTTGCTGCTGGGGTGACGCCCTCGGATATGGCGGCGTCAACAGGCTGTTGACCACAGAGTTCGACGCTGGAGGCTGCATCTGCAGGAGTCTGGCTGGAGGCGGGTCGATGAGCCTAACATGCTGCACTGCGCTCGACGCTGGAGAGTCCACCACCACCGACGCTGGCTGGAGAGGCACAGACGGTGTGGGCTGCTGCTCGACAGGGAACGTCAGCTGCTGAAGCGGCTCAGACCGAAACGACGACCAACTTGACTCAGACTGCTGACCATCCTCTCTGAACACTGCGTCAAAAGGTGTATGAGTTGTGACTGAGCAGACGATCGGTGTACCATCCAGGCTCACGTTTGACGGAGACGACGGACCAGAACTGTCCATGCCCATGCCCAAAGGCGAACTTTCATCGAGCACCGTTCCCTTGCCGTGGGCAAGTGATGCTTCTGATGAGGGCACGCGTCTGTTCCTCTGGCGACGTCGTTTGCGTTTCACAGTGTACACCGAACACGACGCGTCTGAGACGACAGGACCACTTGCGAGCGTGGCCTGCGCTTCAGATGAGGCAAAGTCGCGCCACGATGTGCCATTCAGCGCGCGCTGGGTGCGTGTGCGCGCTACCTCGTCGCGGATTGCCTTTTGTGTCGCGCGCTCCTCGGCAGCCTCCTGCTCGCGGATCGCGCGAAACTCTTCCCACGAGTTGGCTTCCCACACATCGCGGGGCACCACAGAGGCAGAGTTAACGTACGCAGAACCTTGACCACCTCGACCTCCACCTGGGCCATTACCACGACCACGGCCTCGCAGCTGCGCGCGCTGTGAGTCTGTGTTGTATTGGCGACAGTCCCTAAGGAAGTGACCTTGCTGACCACAGTAATCACAAATCGGGATGCCGTCGCGCGTCTGCGACTGATTAGGTCGGAACCTAACGACTGCTTGACCTTGCGCGGGGGCATTTGACTGAGCCTGCTGTGTCAGCGCCAACTGATGTGGTTTTGGTTGGGAGAAGGGAGGACGGAAAGGAACGCGCTCGTCGCTGCCATGCCCGTCATCGTAGTAATCCTCCTGCTGGTGGTACTGGTTCAACCTAGGCGGTGACTGGTCCTGCGCTTCCCAACTCTCGTCGCAGCGCAACGAGTTACTACTACCATACCGATGGCGGCATACCTCCAGTCGCTGCTGCTCATGAGTGATCGCGGACACAAAGTCATCTAGGCCTTCCCTACCAGCTAGAGCTGCGATGTGGCCAAACCTATCCGGCAAAGTGCGCAAGAGCGTGCGTTTCACTTCATTCTGACGCGCATCTGGCAGCATTTCCGGATAAGCACTAAGAACCAGCTGCTTGACGCGCGAAACTACCTTTTCAATTGGGTCGCCGCGCCACTCGAACTGTGTAAGCTGCAGGAACGCGACGTCAGCGTGCTTGTCGCTCCTATACAACTTAAGTAGCAGCTGTTCGATTTCTCTGTATGCGATGTCCGTCCGGCCAGTCTGTTCGTGCAACTGCATGATAGACCGCTCGGCATCTCCACCAAGCCAAGACTCGACGAGAGGACCCCAAAGACTCTCAGGCGTCCTCTCAAGTCGCATGGACCGACGGAACCGATGAAGAAATATTTCGACAGTGACCTCGTCTTTGTTGTGATCGCCAAAGAATCGACCAATGTCCGGTGCGCTGCTCGCGACGACGCACGCGCCATGCGTTGGCGGATTGGGATTGCTTTGCGCGTGAGACAAACAAGACGGAGGCAACTCGTTGGCAGAGCGTACACAGTCATGCGTTGGCCGACTCTGATCGAACGCAACTGGGACACCACCAGAGGCATCAACCTGTCGCATCGACGATCGCGGCACACGCTCGCCACTATTCGTTTGTTCGTGCGCGTACGCGAGTGACTGGTGGACTTGCGCGCCAACTTGCTGAGTACGGGTCGGCGGCACTCTGGGTGGCTCCACCCTCTGTCGCTGCCGCGTTGACGAACGCTGTGTGGGGGCAGCAGCAACAAATGGAGCACGACCCTCTGGCGGCCGCGGGGGACCTCCCGCCCGCACAAAAGAGCTGACGCCCTCGTCAGACGGCGGAGGGTGAGCGAACGGATAGGCGTCAAAAACGGGAGTTTCGTCATAAACAGCGTCGTACTCGGGGGGAAGATCGCGCTGAACGAGGAGCGCGGTCGCCGATTGGGTGGTTTGGCACGAGTGGTCGACCGTGGGAGACGGATACTGCGGTGCGGGGGGCAACGGAGCGGACAAGGGAACGCGCTGCCGCGCCGAGTGAGGAGTGGGCGAGCCAGTGGGCGTCGAATAGGGAAGGGAGTCGCGCGAGGTGGAACGGCTCTCGTGTCGCGAGTGCGTGCGGCGTGCGGAAGGGCGAGACCGGGAACCCGAAGCAGAAGAGGGAGCGCGGGCCTGTTCGATGCGAGACAGGCGCTCGGTCACGGCGGAAAACTGCGCCGAAAGATGTTGGACAGTCTCGGCCAGAGACGGTTGCGGCTGCTGCACGGGAGCGGCTGGTGCCGACGGCGCCGGCGGCATGCAGAAGCGGCAGAAAGGATGGTTCGGGTCCGGACTGCGGGGAAGGCAACGCTCGCAAATGGGAAGACGGCAGGAAGCGACGGAGCATGTGCGCGGATTCGACGTGGTCCACTGACCACAAAAGCAGCACCTGGGTTGGGACATGGTGACCACAAGAGCACAAAAGGCGCAAGTAGAACGAGTACGGTAGTCGGTGGAGACTATTTAGGAAAAGGTACGGTACCGAAAACCGAAGCGTGTACTAATCGGTAGGGGTACGGTAGCCAAAAAAATCTGAAACGCAAAGTTGGGGCACGCCAAATTCGAGAATTTCGCAGCAGAAAAGCGGCGAAAAAGGGGAAAATGCGAGGTGAAGGGACAGGGCAAGGGAATGCAGCGAGAATTGGACCGCGAAAAACAATTTCCTACTCGACCAAAATCGGCTCAAAAGTCGACTGGGAGTGAAATCGAACTTTTGGGGGCCAAACCTCCTACAAGGGACGGGAAGCGAGGGCGAAACACGACTGTATGCCACCACTGTGATGTCTAGGGGGTTTATCTAGAGGACCCTGGTGTCCAGTCAAGCATCAGGCCTCGCTCGCCTGGCTGACCTGGCCACCCAGTGGCGCATGTTTCTACAGACACAGGCTCTCAAACCAAGGGCTCAGTCCCAGACTGATTCCAACCCTGACGGTGGCGGGAGGGGGAGTCTACAGCGATCTCAAACCCCTTAGAAAACACGCGCAAACCGTCGTCGATGGTGAGGCCTTGTGGCTGCTGCACTTCTGGACGCGAAAGCTGGCCGGCTCTCGTTTCGGCGCCTGCTTCGTCGCTCCTTGATCCCTCCCTGTACTGCACAAACGAGGCGCACGCACGCACAGGCGAGCGTCGCACACAGTGGCGTCGGTATTCTTTGTCCGACCCACGCTCTCAAGAAGAGAGGCACGATAATTCAGGACGCACCCTACACAGGCCAACAAAAGCCTAGCGCTCACACACACGCTGTCGACACACGCGCTCAACGCGGCACGGAGCACCAGAAAGAGACGGCTTCCTAGCTCGACGGACGCGGAGCACCAACAGGCGTGGACTTCTGAGCTCAACAGAGAACGGAGCTCCAAGAAAGTGAGGAACGGGCGACGGGGGAAAGTGAGATGGGCGAGAGCGAACGCTGCACATGGCGGACAACGCGTAGCAAACGCTGCATCGATTTGCATACTCACGTTATTCGCAGCTGCGAACGCGTAACTCGCGCTATTTGCATACGAGAAAGGAGATAGCTGGTCGTAAGATCGTAGGGGATCGTAGACAGGTCGGAAGGGCAGGGGCGTAAAAAGTCGCGGACATTACACACAAGTGTTGAATTTTCGAGTTGCTGATTCTTCCTTCTTGGCACTGGCATGGGGAAAACGTGGGGTGGGTTTTGACGCCAAAGGGGGTAAGTAAAAAAGAAGGAGACAATGTTATTTTTTTTGCATTTGCATCATTGCAGTTTTTTAATGCAATGAATTGGGTTTTCTCCCCCCCCCCACCCTCGCTACGACCTTCCGAAACCACGAACTTTGAATTGGTGGACGCAAATAGACCACGCGCTGTCGGCCATGTGCAACGTGTGGTCTTTCTCCCGCACGCATTTCCCCCTCCGTCGCTCAGTCGTTTTTAGTCGCTCCGCGCTTTAGTGTAAGTAAGTGGAAAACTCCCCTGCTGTGCTGTGTGATACACTGAGTGCATGTGTATTGTGCAGTTTGGGCCGTCGTGCGAGCTTCGCCCCCCGCCCGTGCGCAAGTTGAGTGAGGCCGCTACATATTCCTCGCGTGGTCGTCGTGTGGTCGAGTGGTGGTCGTCTCCTCTCTTGGAGAACCCTCTTGGTTCGCGGTGAAGCGTTGTGCCTAGCGAAATGCAGCGCAGTGACTGCGACAGCGCCGCATGTCTAAGTCTGCGTCTTGGGGAGGAGCGAGCGAAGCGACCGCGGACGGAACGAGAACTCGTCGTGCGGCTAGAAGGCGGCTTGAAAGTTTGCGCATGCTGTGACGGCGTCGAGCGTCTCGCCTCATTGTAAATCGGTGTCTCCTCCACACGATCGGCGTCGCGCCACTGTGGTCGTTCAACTGCGGCCGTGATTGACCGTTTTGCAAACGGCACTGCAATGTTTAGGCGAGGTACCCCCCACCCCACCAGCCCAAGGCGTTGCTGCACCTGCTGTGCACGCACAGCAGGTGGCGGCACCTCTACTAGCGGTCTCGTGAAATTCATAAGTCGGTGTGTACATGTACGTATGTACAATCTTTTCTCGCTGGGATTGTTTTCGCGTCTCGTCGCGCCACTCGCCCGCCGAAACGGGTTTTCCGCGGACGCGCGCGCCTGTGTCGTCACGGCTATGTTATGTACATACCTATTTATAGTCGTCACAGGAGCGCGGATGCCCCGCCACGCCCGAACAATATCTCGCAGTGTGGCAGGAGGATGCCTGTACGCAACGCGTACAGTGCACGTACATATACCAACCATTCCAATGCAACGCAGCGGTGCGCAAGCCATAGGAACTGCGTAAACGTGCCGATTCTTGAATACACTGTAACCGTCTTCAAGTGTGTTGCCAAAGAACGATATGAAAGCTGCCGCAGAAACAGCAATCTACCACTACAAAATCACTGCAAGACACAGCAAGATGCTGGAACGGCTCACATGTGTCCTCCGTCCGAGACCGTGGACGGGGGGGGGGTTGTGTAATGGCGCCCGCTCAGCACGTTACGTATGGATGGTGTGTGTACGTCAAAATGTCAACATGTATTGCCTTGCCGCCACGTTTGTCGCGGCGCATGCGTTTGTTGTACATATATGTGGATATGTGCCGCAGACGCCTCACTCTCTCTCCACGCCATTCCCATTGCGCTCGTCAACAACCGTACGAGTGCCTATACATTATTGTACGTATTGTATAGAACAGACCGATCACCATGACGGGACGGTACGTGTTGAGGCGCAAACGCTCTCCGCTTACTATTCGAGGCGGAGAAACACTGTCGCGCGGAAAGTTCCACGCGTTCCACCTGCGTTGCGTCGTGGCGCGCAAAGAGACTCGGGCGGCGGGCCCGATGAATCAAATCGCGTCAACTTGCGCAGTCGAACACGAGTTGAAGGCGTGCGGCGCGGCTCGGCCGAATCTTCGCGTTTCCTACAATGAAACGAAGCCCCGCTGAGCAACGCCAGTTGTACAACTCATCATGCAGTACAATACAATAGGATCCCGCAATAATGTGTACATGTTTGTATTGTATAGCGTGCTCGTTTCGGGGTCCCATTACATCCAGTCAGTCAGTGCTCGGAAAGAACTGCTCTTTCCATTCCTCCCGTCATCTTGTCACCCTTCTCATCGTGCACGCTTGCGAATGCGAGCCAGCTGATTTGGAATTGTCAATTTGCTACAGTACTACAGGTCCGACTGGCGACTGGCGTGGGAGAGCAGCGCCTCGTTCCGCGGTGCACGCGAAGGCGACAATGGCCACGGGACGAGCGTTTTTCGTCCCCATCCTTCTCGCGACGTCCTGGCCGAGCGTGCGTAGCCAGGAGGACGCGGAGGGCGCCTCGACGACGACGCAGCCAGGCTCGATCCTGCCCTGCGGCGACCCAGGCGCCACCATGTACCAGCTGGACAACCTGGCGGAGCGGCGCGTGCTACGCCAACATTGCTGGAACGTCGAGCCGCTGCCCTGCATGGTGAGCCACAACACCGCGCCTAGGTACTACACTATACCTACTGCACCTTCCCTCGCAAAACGACAATAGCAAGCAAACAGTAGCAAGCGTTGGATTGGCATTCCTATTTAAAACTCCTTTGAATATTGGTTTTGGATTTGGTCAACAATTTCTACGCTTTGTGACCAAGGAAAGGAGGATGTTTTATAAGCAGTTAAGAGTTCAACTACAGTTGGGGGGGGTGGCTATACAGGGTGTCCCATAGTGGGTTTCTCAAACTTTGATCAGTTACTGTGCCTTACTATGTCGACAGATTTTGACCATTTTGTGTGCGCAAACAACCTACGCCGAATTCTGGAAAAAATCCAACCAAGCAAGCGTAATTTATTCAGCGCAGAACAACATCAGTGATTTTCAGAGTGACCGCTGTCTTGGGACACCTGGCAGCAACCAAATTCTAGAGCATAAATCGGCGGCAAAGTGAGCGGAAGCGCTTTCAATCGTTTCTTGCAACTCATCCAAGAAAACTCATCCAAAAAATTGGATTGCGGAGAATACTCCATCTCTTTTGACAATGCCCCAAAACGAGAAGTCAACCGGAGTGAGGTCTGGCGACCTAGGCAACCAGTCAAACGTCACTCCGCGACCTAACCAGCGATCACCGATTGTCTCGTGCAGCCAGTCCTTCACCTGAAAGCGGGACTTTTTTCTCACTTTGACGCCAATTTATGCTCTAGAATTTGGTTGCTGCCAGGTGTCCCAAGACAGCGGTCACTCTGAAAATCACTGATTTTGTTCTGCGCTGAATAAATTACGCTTGCTTGGTTGGATTTTTTCCAGAATTCGGCGTTGGTCTAAGTTGCACTTGGTAGTGTGTACATACGTACAAAAAATTGTCGAAATCTGTCAACACATAACGACACAGTAACTAATCAAAATTGAGAAACCCACCGTGGGACACCTGTATACCGTACATCCCCAATGAACGCCCGCGTGCATTTTTTCAACCCGCCCTCGACCCTGGGCGTTCATTGGAGGGGGTAGGGCGTTCATTGGAGGGGGCTTTTATAGATTCAACCAGTAAATGGAATTGCAACAATGCTGTGCAGGCCCAATAATCGTTAGTAAAACATGAAAATTGCGCGGTTATTGGTGCAAATCGCCTGCTACAGCGGCTAACAATAGATGTTCTAGTGCGTAAAGGCAATATACAGGACCCAAACGTAGAATACAGCGTAGCAATACCTGTTTTGATAAGCATATCATTGCCTAAAGGCCGATTTCCAATTAACCGGCTTCCGGCATCCGGCACCGGCGTCCGGCATCCGGCATCCGACACGTCAAACGCTTCGATTTCCAATTGTCCGGCTTTTCCGGACGGAGAGCTTCATACGCACGGGTCTCGTGCCGAATTCTTATAAGAAAGTTACGGTACCAATTAGAATATTTTAACTGGCAGTGCACAGCGCTGGATTTCGCGTTGTTTTACAGCAATCTAGACAATTTTACAACAAAGGAAATGCAGCGCTTATTATGCGGATAGTGTGCAAACGCCGCAAAGCTACGAACAAAAAACATTCGCTTTCCCTGCTCTTTTCTCTTTAGTCAACCAACGGCGGCCAGCCAGTCGATAGCAAAACCGGCGGCACACAACAGACAACAAGTACCGGTCTCAACGAAACTACATTTATCGCGGATCACGTAGATAAATAAATTGAGCGGCGATTGGAAAGCTCATCAAAACACAAGTCATAATTCCAGCGAGGAGAATATACTTCAGCAGCTGCTAGCTGACCGCTGGCGAGCGGCGGCGCTGAAGGCGTAGACGCTGAGCCCGGCTCCACCGCCTTGCTGCTGCCGCCGCCATTTCCCAGACTCGTAGCGACTGTTTTGTGAGAGGCGCCGTCAGCAGCGTGGACCGCGAAGCCGCCTCGCACGCAGTGGCGGCGGTGCCGCGGCGTTTCGGTTTCGTTTCATCTTCTTCTGCTGAACACTGGGCCGGGCGAGAGCGCCCGCGTCAGCGACAGAGTGCCATAGCCGTTTGCTTTCTCTACTATTGTTCTCGACCGTTGTTGAGCTACTTTTTTTATAAAAAGAATTGAGAGTTACAAGTTAAAAGAACCTGCTACACTTAACATTAAAATCGGCGTTTAAACAATGCGGCCAGTACTGTACTGCATGCAATCCGTACGAGACCCGCGGCTCGCCGCCGGTTTGAAAGCTTGCCGTACGGCAAAAGATGAAAGTTGGCCATGTCTGTCCGGCATCCGGCGGCCGGCTTCCGGCGTCCGGCAAGACCCGATTTCCAATTGTCCGGCATCCGATTTACGGCCGCCGGATGCCGGAAGCCGGACAATTGGAAATCGGCCTTTACGTTAGAGAGTGGGCGTTTATTTTTTCAACCTACCCTCTACTCTGCGCGTTCATTGGAGGGGGGGGGGCGTTCTTTGGAGGAAATACGGTAATTAGGGGGTACAATGGCCGATATATACCGGTTGCTATTATGTACCGTAAATCCTCCAATTTAGAGTCCCCTCCAATAGTTGGGCACTATTGGAGGATTTGCGGTATGAGGGTAGATGGTCTACCGGTAATTGAATTTTGTAATGCATACGCGAAGTCAGTAAAACAGGATGCCGTAAATCGTCCAATAAAGGCCACTCCAATGGTGCCCATGGTGGCCAGGGGGTTGATACATTAGTCCCCTATTTGAGATGTTATACGGTAAGAAGGAACGAGAGAAACGCTGCTTCCGCCATTGGCAGCGTTCCAAAACCGAATTCGAAGGTGAAATGAGATGGTCGAGGAAGACCATTCAGAGCAGAGCGTTTCCCCCTGGATGTAAAATTTTTAAATTTCGAATCCACGGAACCCGTAAAATGCATATTAGCAGCAAGATCAATTCAGATTCACGTGGAAGCGTGCCATCCGGATTCGAAGGACACCTTTGTCGCCAGAATTGACAATCAGGAGCTGGTGGACAACGCCGACCAGATGCAGGTGCGGTCGCGCGTCGAACGGTCTTCAACTGCCGCTGCAGCGGCCAGCAACGGATCGCTTTGAGGAAGGCAAAACGCTGCCCGGCCTCGAGTGCGCCAAGAGCATGGCGTTCGTCGCCGCCGACTGCACGGAGATGCGCATTCCTGACGGCGACTCCGTCGGCCTCAACAGCTTTCAGGTGGGCGGAACGCGTGGGCTCTGCGGAGCGTCGGCGCTGACGGTGGCGCCGCTGCCGACCGATTGCAGAGATTCTTCGACGTGCGCCTCGACTCGCCACCCACTGAGGAGTCAGTGCATCGTCTGTTGACCGAAAGATGGGACCGAAAGCAGCGAGGGAATTCAGGCTGCCCGCCTTCTCCGTGAAGGTGTGCGACGTGGTCGAGATTCCGGACATTTGGAACGCGCTGGCCGGCACCGTCTGCCTACGCGACTACCGCGCGTGGAAGGACGCGCAAGCGGCCGCCGCTGCCGCTGCGATCGCGTTGCCACTGGCACTCGGTCTGGGCATCGGCATTCCGCTGGGAGTAGGAGGCGGCTGTCCCGACGGCTGGCAGAGTCTCGAGGAGACGGACGCGACGACGGGAGACACGACCCTCGTCTGCTTCATCGCCCTGGAGGACGTGTCAGCTGGCATCTTCTTCTTCTTCACGCGCAGCTCAGAATGCGAGCACCCATATGCATTGTGCACGCTTGCAGTGGGCGCGTGACTCGCGTGCTGGCGCAGGCCGCCTGCTCCGAGAGGGACAGCCGCGCCACGCTGGCCGTGCTCAAGACGGCGGAGCGCCAGCTATTCGTGCAGAACAATCGTGGGACACCTCTCTGCTTGTCGTCCGGGATGTCCGTGCCACGAAGAGCGCGTGGTTTCAGTGAACCTCGGAGGCGACGGCGTCTATTTCCTGGGGATCACGGTGACAGTCAGCTCGCAAGTCTGGTTCGACGGCACGCCCGTCACCTACAACAACTGGAACACCTCGCCCGTGGTGGAGCCGAATATGCCGGGCGTGGAGCCGGACGTGCAGCTGATGACGCCCACGAACGTGCACATCGCCACGCGCGGCCTCAACTCCAACTACGCCTGGTTCGACACTCCGGCCGACACCGAGTACTTGGCCGTGCCCATGTGCTCCTTCGAGCCCTGACTGACCACCCGGCCTGCAGCGCTGATGAGTCGATGACCCCACCGCCGTTTACAATTCCTCGCGTTCATTCCGATAAACAGACAGGGTATCGGTATTGGGAGGGGGTGGTTGTCAGAGGAGTACGTGTACTTCACAAAGTCGGCCTCCACAGGTCACAACCAGGAGTATCCTTGTTTGTGGTAGGTCCCCTGGAAAGGGGAGACTCTTATCTCGTCAAGTTTGTTCGAAATCCGCTGCAAGAAACACCGCAATTCAGTTATGGACTCCAGATTGTGCCATGGTATAGTTGTTGTAATTGGATTTGGATCCGTGGGCCACTGCATCTCAGGTGCGCCTCAGCGACTTGATCAGTTCCGTCGAGCACTGCTGATCGGCCATTCCGCCAGCCCATGTCGTCGTCCAACCGTTGTCTGCCGAACGTGAGCCGCCGACGGTGTCGAGTGCGGCCGCGCTCGAATCGGCTGCGTGCTGCGCAGTCAACTACTGCTGCACGCGTGGCCCAGCAGTTCGACACCGAAGCCACCGAGTGGCTTCCAAGCGACTTTTCGGGGGCGTTCGGGAGACTGTTCGGGCGACTCTGGGATTTTCGCCGACGCGATTCCCCGGCAGCGGCGGCAGTGGTATATCAGGGTGTACGCGTCAGCGTACAACCCTAATCAGGGTGTACGCGTCAGCGTACAACCCTAATATGTGACGACTTGCGCGCGCGAGAATTCGGATTTTCGATCGGCTGTAACTTTTGATTGCCTGAACCGATTTCGGCGCGTTATGGCTCAAAAGAAGCGCACTCATCGGGAGACCGTACGCGCCACAGCGCGTTTCAATACTATCGCGCGTTAAGGGGAAACGCCCAAAAAGGTTTTGGAATAGCGTCTTTTTTTTTTTCTTGTTCTCCACCCAGTTTTTGGAGCACCACTCGCGAGCACCATGGGCAATTGTGATGAAACTCGGCATGTGTAGCCGACCCATGATGGCAATTTTGCGTACCAAAGGAATCGTCCCTGCGTCCTACCAAACTTGAGATATCGCCGATTTTATGCGTTTTTTCGGACATTTTTTTCGGTCGTTTTTTTGGGGTGCTTTCCACCAAGAGTAAATCTCGAAAAAGTGCCCAATTAACCCCCAATTTTTTTTTGATTTCCTTGAACAGTTTCTTATGGGAAGTCTATGCCAAGCCACTGAACCCAAATCTTGATCACTGATAATGAGATATTAGTGATCAAAAATTTCAGCCAAAAGTTCCGTACCCTATAGGCTCTTTAACGGTGCATCGCAGAGCTTCGCTATAAGGGAGAAAGTTGCTTGCCCAGACATGATCTAGACCACTATCAACATTTGAACCAAATTGGACGCACCAAAATACCTCCCCCCATTATACCGATAATAGAAATTGGCAATATTTTGGTGTGGTTAGGTCGGATGGCCTAAACATCAATAATAAAGTTGATCGCCCTTCGATGTAGAACATTTCATCCCTTGAAGTCAACGCGCTCCGACGCACCAAAATATTTTCACTTCTGGAAAAATCGCTATTTCTCAATGTGGGTAGGTCCGATCACTTCGGCTAAAACACGAAAGTTGACCGCCTGCACGCGTAGATCATTTTGATTCTTTACACCACTATGCTCCAACGAACCAATATGGCACTGCAGAAGTGCACGCACGCACGCACACCGTCAAATGGGCTGCTTCGCAAGAAACTTGATGTGAGTACGTCGCATCACTTCGGCTAAAACACAAAAGTTGACCGCCTAGTTATAGCGATCATTTTGATTCTTTACACCACTATGCTACGATGCAGCAATATAGCACAACTGCATGCGCACGCACGCACGCACGCACACACACACATAATTTACCAGCATGAGATCATAACAACCAAAAATTACAACCACAAGTTCCGATGCTCTGTAGGCTCTTAAATAGTGCATGACAGAGCTTCGCTATAATGTGAAGGTTGATTGCCCAAACAGATGTTGACTAGCTGCAGCAGTTGGACAATATTGGACGCACCAAAATGCTTTTCCGGTTATACCAAAACTGGGAAATGGGCGATATTTTGGTGTGGTTAGGTTGAAGAGACTTGACATCAATAATAAAGATGATCTCCTTTTGATGTAAAAGATTACATTCCTTAAGGCTGATTCACAATTAACGGTCTTCCCATCGGTCTCGGTCTCGGTCTCGGTCTCGGTCTTCGCATCGGTCTCGGTCTCGGTCTCGGACTTTTTGACCCATGCCAAATTGACGACGCGTTGCCTCCGGTCTTTCAATGATCTTCGGTTAAATGCGCGCCTGTCAGCGTATTAAAGAGCGTGACAGACAGACATTGTGCGGCAGACGCAGACCGCCGCCAGCGCTTCTGGCCGCCGCCAGGGGCGCGGACGCCGCTACAGGAGCTGTCGTCAGCGCCGCCGTCGACACCGTTGCCGCTGCTGCCGACGTTTTTGCTGACGCTGCCGCTTTTGCCGACTTACAGAAAATGTAGGACAATGCCGTCGAGCCCGTCCACCTTGACGTATGCAATGGCGGCGCAGATTTTCCCGCCGCCGTGTCTTTAGAGATGTGCAGCCATGCCGCCGCCGTTTTTTTTGGATTTTTGGTATAAGAGCAGTCGTCAATTATCCAAGGAGCCGGCGCCGCCTCCACCTGTTGAATACGACGCATCGTCAACTCTTCCTTGTTTTCAATTTCGGCTAATTTCCTAGTCGCTTTACGCTTATGCGAATACCGACAAATTGAGGGTGACGGCTATAGTAAAGCGTGACTACGGTAGCGCGCGCGTTCAACACGAGACCGACGAAGACCGATGAAGACCGGAGAAATGTAAAGTTCCCAACATCGTCGGTCTCGGTCTCGGTTCGGTTTCGCATCGGTCTCGCTGTTTGGCATGGGAAGACGAGCGAGACCGAGACGAGAGCCGATGGGAAGGGGGGGATGGCCTAGTGGCAAAAAACCGGCCTCTTGCGCGCAAGGTCCTGGGTTCGATTCTTGATGGCGCCACTAGATCGAGGACTTCCCTTTCTATGGATTTTCTCGTGCCATCGCTGCCCTAGATTACAGATGGCGTTCTTCCGAAAGTCTTCCGCTAATTATACGGCTGTAGACGGGAAGGCGTCATGGAGATGGGTAGGCTACATGGGCCATTGACGGCCTCCTAGCGTCGCCCCAAATCCAACAACAACAACAGATGGGAAGACCGTTAATTGTGAATCAGCCTTTAGAGTCAAGACGCTCTGATGCACCAAAATATTTTCACTTTCGGAAAAAGGGAGCCGTATTGCCAAAAAGGTGCCTATTGTTGAGCACAGGGGAGACAGCCCTTTTAGCGGCGACTACACGTACACGGCCTGGGTGCCCAGCAGGACAGTCAACTCGGGCAAGTCCAAGTTGGTGAACATCGACGACTCTACAGTCGGCTCAAGCAGGGCGTTCCCCGCCGGACTTCCAGGCATACCTGGAACCCGGCCTTGGACCTGGGGGGGAGGGTTCGGGCACTTTCTGGGGGGGGGGGGGGTGGAAAATCTGGAGGAGGGGGGGGTCTGGGAAGGAAAAAATAGGCACTTTTTGGTTGATTTTTAGTCAAAAATACACTGTAAAAACCCTAAAATAGGCACTTTTTAGTCAAAATACACTGTAAATAACCCAATATAGGTACTTTTTGGGCGATTTTTGCTCAAAAGCACCATACAAAACACATTACCATTTTCAGTTTCAAATTTCTGGGGGGGGGGGGGGGTTGGGGGGGCGTGGGTAGGGTCAAAACCAGCAAGTGGGGGGAGGATTTCGAGGGAAACCCCCCCCCCCCCAAACCCCCCCCCCCCCAGTTACAGGTATGCTTCCAGGCATGGCACTGCTTCTCCTACAGTCATCTGAATAGCTAAACCATTAGGTTGCGATGCACATTCTCTCTCTTCTTCTGCTGGACTGGCCATAGTACTCCACCTCACATCATTTCGTGAAATGCACGTCCGTAGCACGCCACATTCATGCGTACCTATGTACCTACGGCAGGCACATACATACACATTACCCAAAAATATTATCCGCAGTGGCTTCTGTTTGTAGTTTCTTTGCATGCCATGCCATTTGCTGATACGTCATGTTTGTATCATTTGCATGACAATCAGTTGTGCACAACCTTGGTCAACGAAAAATACATGCGTACCTATTTTCAATCCACATGCTCACATTCTCTACGATGAGTGTCACTGTCCCGTCTCCTACTGCACTCGAGGGATTCTACCAAACACGCTACATATGTCATACACGGTACATATGTCGTGCGTGCGTGCGTATGTGCATGCATGTGTGCGTGCGTGCCTGCCTGCGTGCGGGTGCCTGTATAGGTTTTACGCATCGATGTTTGTCTTACGAAAAAACACTGTATTAAGGAAAAATTTGCAGGTGGCTGCAAAAAAAGGTGAATATGTGACGCTCTTTTGTTGGAGCCCAGTTTGAAAAAGAGGGGTATCAATTAAGGCATGCCTCATTTATGTATAGGCACTTACGCTTTGCAGCTGATCAACTTCAGTTTGAACAAACCGTGTATAAAACCAAACCAAACGCTGCAACACGTCACATATTCGACATTTTTTTGTGTGAGCTCACTCACCCAGAACGCAATGGCAATCCTTTCACATCTCATCTATCTCTGGTCATTACCATTAACCTGGCACAGCCAAAGTTCCTACCTAAATAATAATCGCACCTTGCTAACATTTGTGAGACGTGGATTGCCACTACAGTTCAGTTAGTGATGTGTAGGTATACATACGGTACTGGCTCCATTCGTCATTCCCCTTTTTGGCATTTCACCCAATAACGCACTGCTCCTATACCACGTGCTTGCGTGCGTACGTGCGTACGTGCGTGCGTGCGTTCGTGCATGCGTGCGTGCGTGCGTGCGTGCGTACGTACGTGCGTGCGTGCGTGCGTACGTCTTCGTAGTGGTCCTTGCGCAAGATCCTGGGGTCCCTCCTGCCTGTCTCGCAACCATGTGGCATTCAGTCATGCGACATATGTGAATGTGGGGTGTTCCAGTCCAGTTAAGTCCTATAATTGCCACTGCTCCTTTCTATGCACGCGAACACAAAAAAATGCCGAATATGTGACGTGTTGCAGCGCTTGGTTTGGTTTTATACACGGTTTGTTCAAACTGAAGTTGATCAGCTGCAAAGCGTAAGTGCCTATACATAAATGAGGCATGCCTTAATTGATACCCCTCTTTTTCAAACTGGGCTCCAACAAAAGAGCGTCACATATTCACCTTTTTTTGCAGCCACCTGCAAATTTTTCCTTAATATGTAAGCAGCCCACTTTGGGGGAGCCAACGGCAATTGCTTAGGCTTACACGCACGCAGCACGCGCGCGCGCTTGCCGCTCGCTCACAGTACATGCCAGTGCGTGCGTTCGTCTCCAAGTTGAGCAGAGCGTCTTTGACAAGGAGATTATGTTCAATGACAAGGTGGTGCTTCTTCTTCTTCACTTCTTCACTTGCTGCTTCCGACACACTGGACATTGCTCCATAACATCGAGAAAATACGGACATGTAGGCGATCCGTTTTCCGTACGTAACTCAAGACAACGTAAATTTAATAACGCATTTGTGCAATTGACTTTGAAGTGTGACTCTCACTGCTAAACCGACTCAACAGTCTAAGCAAACAGCTGCCTTAGACGACACTGGCTACATACAGTCTGCCCCCGACGGCCGGAGCCTAAGCCTAATTCGAGTGGATACGGTAGCTATTTCAGCCATACAGTCTGTGTACTGTTGTGTTGCTGGCGCGCGTGTGCCCCGTTGCAAATTAACAGGCCCATCTACACGCCTCAGGCTAGCCCTTTCATCGTGGGCCGACTTCAAAAATTCGGACCGCAGCTCCCGTCTTGAGGTCAGTTTGACCCGCGGGTCGGACTGGCTGGTGACGTACTGTATGTACATGTATAATAGTGTCGCAGAAAAACTTAAATGACGAGCAACTCTTGCACTGTTAGATGGACCGACTCAAACTTTAAAACGCACGTACCGTAAATGGAAGCCCTCCTCCAATAGTGCCCTCGAGTACGGCAAGGTTGAAAGAATAGAGCCCCCCCCCCTCCAATAGTGCCCCCAGGGGTAAGGGGTATGTTAGGGGTGTGACACAACCCTGGTCACTTTGGCCTAGTCTCGTCGTTAGTCAGTTGCCTGTAGCATTATTACGAAACGATCTCGTCAGTCGTCGTGTTGAGCAATGTGTTGGGTAAGACGCCATAACGGCCAAAGCGACAAAACGGCCAAGTGTCATAACGGCCAAACGTGGCGTCATATCGGCCGAAACTGCATTTTGCAAAACTTCGATGACTGAAGTATGTGTACACGTTCTCAGATCGTACACTGTAGTATGTACCGGGTGGCCCATTTATCTAATCCGGGGTTTTGATCGCTGATAACCGTGCGTTTACTAACAAAACGAAAAATGATTTGTGCCAGATACAGGACAGGTACAGATTCAAAGTTTTTGTGCTCCGATTCTCAAGAAAATCTGATGCGTTCTGCCAGAATGGCGCGATTTTATCGAATGAGCGCGCTTTTTAGTTTAAGATTTACTGTACGGTCTAGAAAATGAGATTGCATCCGGCGTGTTGGCGTTGGCGCATTCCAGGAACGTTTGGAACACTAGAACCTCGAAAAATGGCCAGCTCCCCCCTTTCAGACCCGGTTACACAGGTATTAGGAAGTGGTGCTAAATATAACAAATCAACAAAACCACGGAAATATTCTAACCACCAAAGAACAAAGAAATTCAACCCTTCAGTGTACAAAGTTTGGAATTGCATGTGTGCGTCTTTCAACCTGTGCGCCATTTAAGCGTAACCAAAAACAAAAAAAACGGGGTTGGGCCGAAACGCCAAAAGAATATCGAACAATAACGAACAACATCGAACAACATCGAACAATATCGGACAATATCGAACACCGAAGAATACTGTAAACGCGCAATATTGACCAGTTTCTGTTTACCGACAGTTTTACGACCCATATTTACAATAAAAAGAAATTGTCCACAACAAGTAGTCGTGATTGTTTGATTACCGTAAACCCTATAATTAGCCCCCCGGGGGCTAATTTTTTCGTTCGAGCTCTAGGAGGGTGTATAATTATAGGGGGGGCTAATTATAGGGGGGGGCTTATAAACTGGAAGTGTCGATGAGTGGGAAGATGTGTGGGCAAAAAGGCGCGTGGAGGCGATTTTTAAGGGAAAAAGGCGCTGTGCACACACGTTGGTACACTCTAACACACTCTCACACATAGAGTTGTTAAGGTTTTTTTCAACCGGTTTTATTTTAAAAAAGTTCGGTTTTATTTTAAAAAAAACCTGGCTCTCGTTTTTTTTTTCTGTGAAAAAAAACCTCGTTTTTTTCATTTTTTGGTTACTTTTTGCTACTTTTGGTGATAATACGCCAATGTTTGTTTGAAACTTGACGCCCATTGCACAAATATTAGTGATGCCTATGTATTTGCAGTCATACTTCGACACTTTGATAGCACAGTACCCACCCAGAAGTGAACTGAAAGTCGACAAAGTGTTCAAGTGTCTTCACTGCAGCTGGCGATTGGCCAAAACTATGCGCCACATGCATGTGAGATCTTGACACGCACAAGTTCCGTTGTAAATAACGAGCTGAACTGCTACGTCGTTGAATGCTGACCATGGCCCACATCATATGTGTTGTACATGGTGTACATGTACATGGTGCACTCTGGTTTATGCTCCTCAAAGCTTGTTTTGAAAGCTTATGAGTATGAAATCATGCAAGAGTGCTCCTACTGTGCCTACTTATACGTCATCAACACGTTAGAATACACTCTACTTTGTCAAGATTACGTTCTGAGGTGACTTTGAAAAAGTTCAAAATAAAACGTACTTTTTTAAAATAAAACGGTTTTATTTAAAAAAAAAAACACCCGAGTTTCCCATTTGGTTTTTTTTTTACAACTCTACTCACACAGTCTCACATGCACATACGTGTACATACATACACATACGACCATACATACACCCAGACATGGAAACATGTGCCTTTTAGACGATGGTTCATTTAGGGAGGGGGCGTAATTATAGGGGGGGGGGCTTATTAACTCAAAGTGGTCTTGGGAGGGTGTATTATTATAGGGGGGGGGCTAATTATAGCGGGGGGGGGCTAATTATAGGGTTTACGGTATGTACATCACTTTTTGATAAAATCGCATTCTTGGTAAATATAGCGACTGCAAGGATCGTGGATTTACGCGCATCTCACCTGGCGGCCGACGGTGTATTATGTGTACACGATTTTCAATTTGATGCGTATTCATTCAGAAAAGGTCTGCGGTTCATGGCTAGGTTCAGCAAACAAACAAAAAGTGGCGAGAAATTGTTTGCAGTGTGGCGCGTGTCATTCAGAACAAATCCTCTGCGACAGCCCGCCCTCGTCATGAATTAAATCTGTAACATTTTCCCAGAAATGAAGCGGCACAGTTCAACACCTTTCATTAAATCGAATGCAAGCGCGCCGGTTTCTGTATAATAAACGCCATGGCGAGTGTGTATCGAACGCGTGCCAAGTGCCACTAATTTAGCAGTTCCATGTCAAGAAAATAAGAGAGTGAGTAGACAGGGCGGCGCATAGACAGTACAATCTACGTACATACGTTATGTAGTTGTTTATACAGTCCCGGGCAGAAGTCTCTCACGAGTATCTTGTAGTGATCTGTTTGTAAAACAGATAGGTAGATAGAAACAGATACGCACACTCTATCTAAAGTGTTGTCAGGGATAAATCACAGTGTTGTAGTAAATCCATCGGGCAACATGTCCAGTGTTCAGGGCGCACTAGTGTCCAGTTGTGTTCACCCGCAATGGAAATGTGCAGCGAAAATAATGGCGACTGAAACTGGCTGACATTTACATAGATTGAAATGCAAGAAATAAGCACATGCCCATGGAACCCCTATGCACACGTATGCATGCGCGCGTGCACGCACGCACGCACGCACGCAGCACACACATGCATTAGGGCACTACACTAATGCCTGGGGGGTACAACACAAATGTTGGATGAACAGTTTGTCATTGGGTGGAATGCCAGAAGGGAATGGAGCAGGATTGTAGTACGTATTGTATGTCTCACCTACACATCAGCAACTGTACACCATCACCAATCCACATGTAACAAATTTTAGCATGGGGCACCAATTGATTATGCAGAACATACTTTGGCAGTATCAGGTTCATGGTAATGGGCAATAATAACGTCTTGTTAGAGAAGAGGTATGAGTTGATGGACGTTTGTGCTTTGGTTGGCTTGACTGAGTGACATGGCTCACACAACAAACGCCGAACATGTGACGTGTTGCTGCATGAGGTTTAGATTTTATACATGGTTTGTTCAAACTGAAGTTGATCAGCTACAATGTGGAAGTGGCCAGAAATCAGTGGGGCATGCCTTAATACCGCTCCTTTTCAAACTGGACTTCACCACACGAGCGTCACATATTCACCTTTTTTGCAGCCACCTGCAAATTTTTCCTTAATGTGACTTCCATAGACAGAAGTTGAGCTTGAAAAGAAAAATGGTATTCGCACATTGCTGAAGTCCACTTTGAAAAAAGATTGTATAAGAGCATTGCAGTGGAGTCCACTTTGAAAAACGATTGTATAAGAGCATACAATGGTATGAACAATCAATTTGCTTGTCACATATTCGGCGTTTTTAGTGTGAGCTATTTTGGCATATTTCATTTCAGACAACAGTCATCCTAGCGACATCGCTGTTGCCCAGCTAAAAGTGACACCCACCACTGCCCTACGCACGTTTCTTGTAGAACTAAAAACCATAAGTGCAACAGGATTCTTGGTGTGGTGTGGTATGTATTTCAATGCTGCTGATTATGGATTTTCGAAGGACAGGTAAACGAGAAGTTTCGGTATGCTAATGTAGATTGTGTTTGTGGAACAGCTCATTAAATTATACCTGAATTGCCTGTTGTGTGTACTCTGCATCCGCTAACACAACAAATTTCTGTTACTGTGATCAGTGAAATACAAAAATCAGTTGTCCCGATTCCAGACTGCAGAATGTTTGCAGAATAAAACAATTTGTAGGTATCGTAATTCGAACTGTGGTAGAATCAAAATATTCTATTCATTGGATCGTCATTTCCAACTTACAAAATATTTCCGTGTCTATGTATGTATGTACGAGCGTGCGTGCGTGTGCACGCGCGTGTGAGTGCATGTGTAGGTAGGTATGCACTTTTCATGGTATGCTAAGTGCCACTGTATTCTGTCATCACGGAGCGAGCGCTAAAAACGCCAAATATGTGACAAGCAAATTGATTGTTCATACCATTGTATGCTCTTATACAATCGTTTTTCAAAGTGGACTCCACTGCAATGCTCTTATACAATCTTTTTTCAAAGTGGACTTCAGCAATGTGCGAATACCATTTTTCTTTTCAAGCTCAACTTCTGTCTATGGAAGTCACATATTCCCCCATTTTGGCAGCTGCCTGCAAATTTTTCCTTAATTCTCCTTTTTTTGCAGCCCCCTGCAAATTTTTCCTTAATTACATATGTTCATGCTATTGTTCACCCTCAACTGGCAACATAAGCCAGCCGCAATTTGCATATTCAATGTGTCGTATCTTCTGATTACATAACGCATTCGAAAACGGATGTGATATTCGTGATCAGCATGGCCGATTACATCCGTCCCAAGCGGAATTGACATGGAATTCTCAAGTTCAATGTTATAGATTCGCCCACCGCCTTCGTACAGTCCCTCCGCCGCGTCGTGCGCGGCGCCAGTTCGACGACGCGCCCCACAAACCTCGTTGACTCTGGGCTGCCGCGCGTTTACGGCCCCAAGAATTGCACTCGCGGGCCGACGGCGAGGACGCGTGCGCTCGCGACGAGTCGAGCGAGACCTCGTCGGCGTCGACGGACGGAGGGACGCGGCGAGCGACTCTTGCGGGCCCCGAGAGTAGTAACAACACTCGCTGGCGGCGCATTCCTCTGCGGCTGACGTCCGTCTGTCTCTCCGCGGGCCGCTCCCTTCTCTTCGGCTCGGACCCGTTCTGACAGACAGCTCTCGTTGGCCGCCGTCGCCAGCGCCGGGAAAGACGAGGTGGCTGGCTCGCCGCCTGAGAAGGCCGCGTCGCTCCGAGCAGAGGCCGCGACAGCAGCCGACGACCCATTCCTGCCGACGTATATACACGAAAAATACACATGCACAAAACACAAAATAATCGTTTGTGTATACACATATACATACACATACACAAACTTTTTTCGATATCTCGTCCACTGTACCCCTTGCAGATGGGTAAACTCGGTTCATGTGAACCATGGGCACCATGTGAACCGACCTTTGTTATTTCGGGGCGACATTTTTCCCTTGTCTCTCCGTTAAAGGCTTTTGGATGCGGTATTTTATTTTTTAGTTTATAGTAAGTTTTTGCTTTGGCTTAGGCTTTCGCTTAAGCTTAAGAGGCTTTGCTTAGAGACGCACGCATGCACACGCACGTGCACACGCACAACGCGTGCACGCACACGCACATGGTTTAGAGATATGCGAGACAGAGAGACCAGAGAGAAAAATGTGGCACCGAAATAACGAACGTCTCGTGCACATGGTGCACACGGTTCACACGAACCGAGTTTCCCGCTTGAGAGGGTTTTTGACCCCCCAATCATAAAAAGCGGAAAATGAACGAAAATTGGGCGACTTTGACATTTTTCGTCAATGGGAGGAAGATAGACGATGACTGCGTGGATCCGGAGTGGACGCTCGGCTACTATCTGAGAAGCAAACGTATTTTGTTGAATTTTATTATTTTTTTTTTTTTGTTTCTATTTTGTTTCCTGTTTTTTTGCAGTGCATTTGTTCGGCACGAAATTGTCTTGTGAGGAGGGAGCTTGCGGCAATTGCACGGTTGTTGTGGCGAAATTGGATTGCGGCACTGGCCGTATATGGCGAGGAATTTTCTTACTTGTGTTGGTTGAATGATTTTTAATATTTTTGGACGATTTTAGTTATTCGGCAGTCAACGCCTGTTTGTACCCCATATTCCTCTGCCATCGGACTGCCATCACAACTGTGGAAGGCATCGGCTCCGTGCAAAGAGGTCTGCACCCCATTCAGGTAGGGAAAAATGGCTTGAAAGATGTAAAAATTTTTGTAAAATGCAAAAAGTTTGACATGCAATAATTTTAAACGTGTACATCTGAAAAGCCTCTTGGACTGCAGGAGCGTTTGGTCAAAGGCCATGGTTCACAGTGCGGCTATTGCACTCCAGGCGTTGTCATGTCCATGTATGCACTCTTGAAGAACTCTCCACAGCCCAAATGCCGGGAAATCGACAAGGCTTTGGAGGGTGCGTCTTTTAGTTTGATTTTGCACTTAGTTAAATTGAAGATAAACAACATTGAATTAAGGCAATCTGTGCCGCTGTACGGGCTACCGGCCCATTCTGGAGTCCATGTACCAGTTTTCAGAACAACAGGTGTATATTTTTTTTTATTATTTTTTTTTGTCCATATTTTATTGTGAGTCGACAGTATGGAGAGAAGATGCATATGCTGTGGTGGGCGCACGCACGCACGCGCTCGCGCACGCACGCAAGCACGCACGCACGCATGCCTAATGTCCAAGCATAAACTAGTGATCGCCGAATTCGTAGTATTGCATTCGCTGTGTAATAGCTGAAATTTTAATTAGATTTCTTGAAATGGCATTTTTAGGGCTGTTGCAGCGGCAATGCAAAAAACTGCTGCAAAGCGGCCAAAAAGGGCTTTGATGAGGCAATTGCTGGAAAGTTACAGGATTGGTCCCAGTGCGCCGCTTACGACCCCGAAATTCAGGACCCCATTTTCCCTCCGGAATTATTGACGGTCTGCGTCTATTTTATTTTAGTTTTACGCTAATTTGGAATCAATTTAACAAATTCAACGCGACACTGCAGCAAGTGAGCAAAGGGGATGGCCGTCCGGATGCGGTGACCCTCCGCGGCAACAAGCTAACAGTGGTCTGTCCCAGCAGCTTACAGGCATTAGCCGAAGCTTACAGCGAGTACCCGGACGCCACTATTGTTGCTGGAGCCACTATTATGGGTGTGTTGTGTGCGTGCGTGCGTGCGTGCAAAGACTTGACCGTCTGTTCACCCTGGAACCCGTTTATTTAATGACATAATTTAGTGTATTCTTGAACTTTTGTTGTAGGTTTGTTGCGTCGTGGCAGCGTATGCGATCAGCCCGCTGTGTGGTTGTGCACCGCTTTTGTAAAGGAGCTGAATTTTGCGGAATTTGGATTGGAAGAAAATGAATTGAGATTTGGCTCGGCTTTGACGCTCAGTCAACTGGAGCAATCTATCAGAAGCCTCTCGACGACTTTGAACGGTACTACTGCTGAATCACGTCTCATTTGCAATATTTTTAAAGTTTTAAAACCTGCAGCGCCTATGATCAAAAAGTCGTAGTGGACATGTTGCATTTGTGCTCGACTTTCACTGGTCATTCTTCATTAAATGCGTCTTTTGTGCTGTGTATGTAGAAGAGTAATCTAGGGCATACCTGTAATTGGGGGGGTTGGGGGCCCCCACTAGTTTTCCAACACCCACCCAACTCCCCCCGACCCCCCCCCCCCCAGCATTTTCCCAAGGGATTTTCACTCTGTCTAGAACGCTAAAAATTAGTAAATTTTGGTGTTTTTCAGCGCTTTTCAGTGTTATATGACCATAAAACAGCTAAATAACACTGTTTAGACCCTATTTATACCCATTTTTGACCAAAAAGTATAAGTATAATTTTGACTAAAAAGTATAAGTATTTTATTTTATATTATTTTGACTAAAAAGTATAAGTATTATTTGCATTGTTCTAATAAGTATAAGTCAAAAATGGCCAGCTACCCCCCCCCCCCTCCACTTTTTGCTCCGGAGAACCCCCCACCCAAAATCGGCCAGCTATCCCCCCCCCTCTTCCAGACCCGGTTACAGGTATGATCTAGGGCTAAATCGATGTGGTGTGTTCACAAAGCTCGTTACTTTTAGACCACCAGCGCGGAATCGCGCTGGCGCTGGCCGATTGTATTTCCACAGTCGGCGCCGTCCAATTACGGAATTTGGCTGTGGGTTTTTAATATAATATTAATATTTATACACGCAAAGTTGCTTTATTCCCAACAGTTGCTTGAAAAAAATGAATTTGTTAATTAATCGTCTTGGTGTTCGCAACAGAAGCGCAGATCATTACAATGACTAATTTACTTAATTGTTTGAGAACTATAATAACTCCACTTATTCCACCTTTTTTAGACCTGGGCGGGCAATGTGGCCTGGGGCTCGTCAACCTCAGATTTGGTGACCGTTCTCCTAGCGGCAAAGTGCAAATTGTCTCTGATAAGTTTGCATAATCCTTCCTACAGTACTCGAATTGTTGAGCTTGGCGACGAGCTACTCAACGAGGGCCGTCCCACCAAGAGACTTGATCTAAAGCAGGGGGAAATCATTGGAGGGCTCGTTGTTCCTCTCGGCAACGAGGTGTGCGTGCGTGCGTGCGTGGTGCTTGCGTACTCATGCATAATGGGATTTGCATAATACAGTAGCCATCTCTTTTCACAGAACCAATTCCTACAGTGCTACAAGCAAACTCTGCGCCCCGGCAATGCCGCGGCGGTTGTCAGCGCCGCGTTTTGGGTGGAGTTCTTTGATGCGACCTCCCAAAGAACGGTCAAAGAATTGAGAATGGCTTTCGGTGGAATGAGTAACCGCCCCATTTTGGCGGAAAATACGCAGAAATTGGCAATTGACAGGTGCGAATTCGCGCTTTGATCTCGTTTTGGTAGGCCGGTTTTGTAGAAATCGGGGTGCACGCGTCAGCGTTCAACACTAATATGAGACGACTTGCGCGCGCGAGATTTTGAATTTTCGATCGCCTATAACTTTTGATTGCCTAAACGGATTTCGGCGCGTTATGGCTCGAAAAGAAGCGCATTCATAAGGGGACCGCACATGCCACGGCACGTTGCAGTATTACTGCGCATTCAGGGGAAACGCCGAAAAATGTTTCCGAAAAGTGTCTTTTTTTCGTGTTCTCCTCCCAGTTTTTGGAGCACCACTCACTGGTGCTGTGGGCAATTGAAATGAAACTTGGCATGTGCAGGCGACTCATGATGGCAATTTGTTCCTAAGAAGGATTTGTCTCTAGGTCTTCTTGATCTCAAGATATCCATTTTACATTTTTTTACAGTCGTTTTGGCTGGTTTCCACCAAGAGTAAATCTCAAAAAGTGTCCAATTAACCCCCAATTTTTTTTCGATTTCCTTGACTAGTTTCTTATGGCAAGTATTATGACGCTCTCTCCATATCTCGGTGGCGTGTGGTGTATAGAGCCATGATGACACGATGATCGGTCTCTATGTATGCGAATTAGATTCAACAGTCTTTGTCTTTTACAAAGTCTAAGTGTCTAGCTGCATATGTAGCAGCCCTATGCATGTTTACTCAGTCGATCTTACACAATCTAAAAGCGTCTATGCTGAAGACGCAAAAACTTGGTGGGACCCTAAATGGCAAGAGGGGATGTAAGTTTCTGAAACCTGTCCATATGGTCAGTAATTCCTGTCATACATGTAACCAGGTTTTTGAAGTGGGGGAGGGTCAGACACCGTTCTGGGGTGTGTGTGAGGCATACCTGTAACCAGGTCTGGAAGAGTGGGGGGTGTAAATGGCCGAATTCTGGGGGGGGGGTGACTGCAGCAAAAAGTGGGGGGGGCAGCTGGCCATTTTTTGGGTTATACTGTTACTTTTTGGTCATATAAATATAAATGGATATAAATAGGGTCTAAACAGTGTTATTTAGCTGTTTTATAGTCACTGAAATACACCAACATTTACTCACTTACTCACCTACTTAAGGCTGATTCATAATTAGCGGTCTTCCCATCGGTCTCGGTCTCGGTCTCGGTCTTCGCATCGGTCTCGGTCTCGGTCTCGGTCTCGGTCTTTTTGACCCATGCAAAACTGACAACGCGTTGCCTCCGGTCTTTCAATGATCTTCGGTTAAATGCGCGCCTTTCAGCGTATTAAAGAGCGTACTGTGGCCCTTGTTTTCGACCTGTTTCATTTTTTTTTATGCGACTTCCATAGGAAACAAAAAAAGCACACGCAGTAGACGACGGGAACGCACTCAGACAAACAGACAGACATTGTGCGGCAGACGCAGACCGCCGCCAGCGCTTCTGGCCGCCGCCAGGAGCGCGGACGCCGCTACAGGAGCTGTCGTCAGCGCCGCCGTCGACACCGTTGCCGCTGCTGCCGACGCTTTCGCTGACGCTGCCGCTTTTGCCGACGCTTACAGAAAATCTAGGACAATGCCATCGTGCCCGTCCACCTTGACGTATGCAATGGCGGCGCAGATTTTCCCGCCGCCGTGTCTTTAGAGACGTGCAGCCATGCCGCCGCCGTTTTTTTTTGGATTTTTGGTATAAGAGCAGTCGGCAATTATCCAAGGAGACAGCGCCGCCTCCACCTGTTGAATACGACGCATCGTAAACTCTTCCTTGTTTTCAATTTCGGCTAATTTCCTAGTCGCTTCACCCTTATGCGAATACCGACAAATTCTTTGAGGGTGACGGCTATAGTAAAGCGTGACTACGGTAGCGCGCGCGTTCAACACGAGTTCAATGAAGACCGATGAAGACCGGAGCAAATGTTCAAAGTTCCCAACATCGTCGGTCTCGGTCTCGGTCTCGGTCTTCACATCGGTCTTGGCTGTTTAGCATGGGAAGACCGAGACCGAGACCGAGACCGAGACCGATGGGAAGACCGTTAATTATGAATCAGCCTTTACCTACTACTTACATTACTCACTCACCAACATTTATCGTTTTAGACCAAGTGAAAATCACTTGGGAAAATTCTGGGGGTTGGGGGGGGGGTTGAAAAATTCCGCGGGGCCCCCAACCCCCCGCCCCAACCCCCCAGTTACAGGTATGGTGTGTGGGGGTAAGCAGATTTGAAGAGGGAGGGGAGTGTCAGATGGTAAAAAAGTGTACCTAAATAGTGTCTAAATAGACACTTTATGGTCAAAAATGGGCTGAAATAGGCTATAAATAGCGTTATTTAGCTGTTTTAGGGTGAATAAAAAAACACTGAACAAATGAACAATACACTACTTTCTATAGTTGTAGGCAAGGACAAGTTGGAAAACTTCAGGAAAATTGTGGGGGGGTGCTCCCCCCCCCCCCCCCCACCCCTACATGAAACCGGGCCGGGATGAGCGGGGGGGGGGGTAGCCGGCCATTTTTTGGGTTATACTGGTACTTTTTGCACAACAATGATGATAAATAGGGTCTAAACAGTGTTATTGAGCTGTTTTATGGTCATATAACACTGAAAAGCACAAAAATACACTGACATTTACTCACTTTTATCGTTTTAGACTGAGTGAAAATCCCTTGGGAAAATTCTGGGGGGGGGGGGGGTTGGGGGGGAGGGTTTGGGGGAGTTGAAAAATTCTGCGGGGGCCCCCACCCCCCCCCAGTTGCAGGTATGCCCAGAACCCCCCCCCAGTTACGTATGATTCCTCTCCGATCTTGATGTTTTGGCTGTCTTGTCAATCTTTTGTCTTGTTTTTGCTCCAGTGGAATGATGATAAGTCGTGCTTCAAATCTTAAATTTTTTTTTTAGTCTGTGGAATGACGAATTGTTCAAGAAATTGTCTGAACCTCTGAAAGCAGAAATGCACTTGGACCCTTCTGCCCCTGGGGGTCGGGCTGCATACCGTACCTCCATTTGCGTAGCTCTGTTTACCAAGTTCTTTTATTGGATGCGCTCCAAGTTGGGTGGGGAGGAATTGAGCAGAGATTTTGAGACTCTGACGCGGATTGAACCCATTCAACCCCTGCAGAGGTTTAAGGTATGTGCGTGCGTGCGTGCGTGCGTGTGTGCCTGTGCATGCATACTTTTATTGTGAACAACTGATTTTTTCTAATTAGTATTACTATTATCTAATTCCAGGCAATTTCAACTGAGCAATCGGATCAAGATTCGTGCAGCCGCCCCTTGTCGCATCAGTGCGCCGATATACACGCCACTGGAGAGGCTGTTTATGTGGGGGACATGGAGGTTTACGGTATGCAAATTGCTGGAAGTGTTGTACCTGCATGGCTATTACAATTTTTGGTCGTTGCTTCTTGCATGCATATTATGGTCATGCATAAATGTGAATGACTACTGTATGCGCATTGGGTGTGCCTATTATGCAATTTTTTATTTGCATGTCACATTGTGTATGTATGCATACATACACATTATATGCAAATTTACTTGTTAAATGTTATACTTAGGCATGTTATACGGTGCGTTGGTACAAAGTTCCAAGGCCTATGCGAAAATTCTCAAAGTTTGATCTGTGGTATTGATTGTTTCTTAACATTTTTGTTACTTTTACCGTTAAATTCTTAGATTGATGCTTCAAAGGCGCTTGCTATGCCCAACGTTGTGGGATTTGTCAGTGCAGCTGACCTTCCAAAGGGTGCCACTATGAGTAAGTCATACCTATCTTGTCTTTTCTTTTGTGGGCTTGTAGATTAAATTAATTAATTTGTGTTTTTAGAAGATGTCTCCTTTCTGTGGGACAGCGATCCCGTGTTTGCGGATGGAGAGGTTTGCACACGCACGCATGCACCATCAGTCGCCGAATCTACAACGCTATTCCAGTTTAGGCGTTCAACAAAAAATGGCGTTCTAAAAAATACGGGTTCATTGAAAATTTAGGCGTTCTACAAAAAAAAACCGCTTAGGTATTCTTAAACAGACAGAAGAGGTCTTCTTACAATTTAGGCCTTGCTTAGGATTAGGCTTTGCTCAGGCTTAGGCCTTGCTTAGGCTTAGGCGTTACTCAGGCTTTGACTAGGCTTTGCCTCATGCATTGCTGAGGCTTTGGTAAGAAGGGTGTGGGTGGTAGCAGACAAGAAAGACTAAGCGAGGTTATGCTTTGCCTAAGCCTAAGCTAGGCCACTGCCTAAGTAAGACAATACACTGAGCTTATGCAAGACTCAATTATAAGGAAACTTGGCTTATAAATAATGATAAGATAGAATGCCTATTCCAGAATAAGCGTTTTTTTTTCTGTTGAATGCCTAAACTTGAACAGTGCCAAATCGACTGCCAAACACTATGCAAACTAACTACTACAGTACACATTTTTAGTTCTACACACTACACAAAAGCAGTATAAGCAAAAGCAAATGCAAATGAAGGTGACTACAAACATTCCAGAATTTTTATTCCCAGTTGACATTAGTAAGCATAACTCAACTTTCTTTGGCAAATAATTAAAATTTCAATTCGCTGGTCAGTGTTACACTCAAATTAATTTGTGCTTAATTACACAAATCACTAAAATTATTCAATATAGGTGACTTGCGTTGGCGAAAAAATCGGAATGGTTGTGGCAACAGATTTGCTGTCTGCTAGAAAGGCCGTTAGCTTAGTGGAAGTTCGCTATGAAGAGCTTCCCAGCGTTCTTACCCTGCAGGTATGATATGAAGCATACCTGTAATCGTGTCTGGCAGCGTGGGGAGGGAGGGCTGAATGGCCGAATCTGGGGGGAGGTCTCTGGAGCAAAAAGTGGGCGTGGCACGACGAAGTCGCTAGGCGTCAAAGGTGCTATGACAAGGCGCTATGACACACGCCCTAGGACGACTTTCCATAATATGTAATTGCAGTTATGTACATGTTCTGCACCACTATTAATGGAAGGTTCACTTTACCTGTTGTTGTCTCCTCCTGCTCGGCGCACTTGTCACACGGACCAGTCGACCTGCTGAACAGCTAGAGCGCTCATCACGTGGACCGGTCGACCTGCTGAACAGCTAGAGCGCTCATCACGCAGACCCGTCGGCATGCCGAACAGCTAGTGCGCTCATCATGCAGACCAGTTGACCTGCTGAACAGCTAGAGCGCTCATCACGTGGACCGGTCGACCTGCTGAACAGCTAGAGCGCTCATCACGCAGACCCGTCGGCATGCCGAACAGCTAGTGCGCTCATCATGCAGACCAGTCGACCTGCTGAACAGCTAGAGCGCTCATCACGCAGACCCGTCGGCATGCCGAACAGCTAGTGCGCTCATCATGCAGACCAGTTGACCTGCTGAACAGCTAGAGCGCTCATCACGTGGACCGGTCGACCTGCTGAACAGCTAGAGCGCTCATCACGCAGACCCGTCGGCATGCCGAACAGCTAGTGCGCTCATCATGCAGACCAGTCGACCTGCTGAACAGCTAGAGCGCTCATCACGTGGACTGGTCGACCTGCTGAACAGCTAGAGCGCTCATCACGCAGACCCGTCGGCATGCCGAACAGCTAGTGCGCTCATCATGCAGACCAGTCGACCTGCTGAACAGCTAGAGCGCTCATCACGTGGACCGGTCGACCTGCTGAACAGCTAGAGCGCTCATCACGCAGACCCGTCGGCATGCCGAACAGCTAGTGCGCTCATCATGCGGACCAGTCGACCCTGCTGAACAGCTAGAGCGCTCATCATGCGGACCAGTTGGCATGCCGAACAGCTAGGGCAGATCATTGTGCAGACCAGTCAACCTGGTGAACGGCTGAGCACTCGTCACACACGTCACAGAGTGCTCATCACACAGACTGGATGGCATGCTGAACAGCTAGCCCGCTCGACAGGTGGACTGGACGGGGACGGGAGGGGGGGGGGGGGGGTGAAGGCCGCTATGGGCGTCTAGTTGTAAAAACGCAGTGGAGGCGAGGAGGCGAGGTGTGTGTGTGCTAGGAGGCGTTCGGCGACAGTGACACCCTTGCATCGCTGCCCTCATCTCGTTTCGGAACGTTCGCGACCAGTTCCTTGATGTGTACAGCGAGTATATTATTCGACTAGGACTGAGTTTTATCTGTCATGGCCTAACATAGAGAATGAGTCAATTTTCAAAGTGTCAACTGATGTGTTAGTGCTCAGTTATGACTTACCCGTGTATAAGTGGTGTGTCGAACACATCACTGTCCCCCTCCAGCTGAAGTCGTCGGCAGCTTCGGCAAGTAGGAGAGCCACTTGGGTGGGCAGCCCTTGTTGTTGGCTCTCAAAGAGCGTTGTAGCGTCAGTTTGAGAAGGCGCTCGGCTTGCAGTTCTGAGCCAATGGCGAATGCCAGCTGGGGCTGCAGTGTTGGGTCGGTCGGGAAGTAGCATTGCAGCTTTCACACGTTCCACGTTTGGCCGTCGCTCAGGCAGTAGGTGTAATTGCCCAAGACTTGGGTGACTGTCTTTGGCTCCGACCAGGGCGACTGCTCTTTGAGCACCTGTGGCCGACGAGTCAGGACTTGAGCTCCAACCTTGTAGGGGCCTCTGTTGCGCAGATGGCCAGTGTCGCTTTCTGCTGAGCTGGTGTTCTCATTCTCCTGGCCATGGCATTCCACCCTCTCTGCAGACGAGGGTGGCGGCAAGGCAACTGGTAGTTGGCGCGGACTTTTCTCTTCAAGAAGAGTTTCACCGGAGTCGTTTCTGCCTCAGCCGCCATCGTCATCCAGTACGTGGAGAGCAGGTCGTGCACTCCATCGCATTACCGCTGCCCCTCAGCATCAAACGCTTGTACCCCTTACTTGAGCGAGTGGTTGAAAACTTCCACTTGTCCATTTTGTTGAGGGTTGTAAGCTGCAGCCCTGTGGTGGCAGACTTTACGACTTCACAAGAAGCCTGTAAACTCGGTCGATATGAATTGTGTGACATTGTCCGTCACCATCATCGTCGGGTTCCCATAGCGAGAGAAGTTGGCCATCCAGTTGACAATGTTTGCTGAGCGCGTGTCGCCAGTCAGGAGGACTTTGGGCATACCTGTAACTGGGTCTGGAAGAGTGGCAGGGGGGGAGTAAATGGCCGAATTCTGGGGGGGGGGGGAGTGTCTGGAGCAAAAAGTGGGGGGTAGCCGGCCATTTTTTGAGTTATACTGGTACTTTTTGGTCAAAAGTGGGTATAAATAATGTCTAAGCAGTGTTATTTATCTGTTTTATGGTCATATATCACTGAAAAGCACTGAAATACACCAACATTTACTCACTTTTATCGTTTTAGACTGAGTGAAAATCCCTTGGGAAAATTCTGGGGGGGAGGGTTGGGGGGGGGGAGTTGGGTGGGTGTTGGAAAAATAGTGCGGGGCCCCCAAAACCCCCCCCCCCCCAGTTACAGGTATGACTTTGGGGTAGTTGCTGTAGTGGTCGTGGGCAATGACGATGAACCGCTGGTTCACAGGGACTGTGTAGAAGGGCCCCGTGATGTCGACGCCCACCTGCTCCCAGGCCTCGGATGCTGGTGGCAGCGCGGTCTGCTGCACATCTTGGCAGCCAGATGATTTGTTGCTGCGCTGGCAGCCAGTGCAGTGGCGGACAAACCTCTCGCCATCTTTGTCAATGCTCGGCCACCACTAGCCTTCACGAAGTCGTCGTTTGGTCCTGACCATGCCAGGGTGGCCAACATGGACGAGGCGCAACAGCTTCTGGCGCAGCGAGGGCGGCAGGACGAATTAATCGTCATCCCGAAGTCGACTGTCAGGCTGTTGCACAGCTTGTACTATGGCTTTAGCTCTGTCTTCACGCACTTCTTTTGGCCAGTGGTCGTTGACATAACACTTGACGACCCTGGACAGTGTCGTGTCCTTGGATGTGTCGGCCTGAATCGGTTGAAGGGAAAGGCCATCAATCTGGATGCTGTCCACAGTCTGCAACAGTGGTCGAGTGTCGATGTCAACACCTGCCTCACCCTTTATCCTGGACAGCATGTCGGCGACTGGGTTGTCTTTGCCCCTTGTGTAGTGTGGCATAAAGTTGAAGACGGGAAGACGCTCAAGCCAGCGGATGAACTTTGACGACTCTCGGGCCTTGCCACTTTTCTTTAGGAGCGTTGTCAGTGCCGAGTTGTCCGTGTGCAGGGTAAAGTGTTGGCTGAGAAGAAATTTCTCAAAGTGCTCACAGCCCCAGATAGCGCCCAGTGCCTCTTGCTCATTACCAGCATAGTTTTGTTGGCTGGCGACAGGCTGTGTGAGGCAAACACTATTGGGACCTCCTGCCCATCGTGAATCTGGGAGAGCACTGCTCCCAGGCCCACGTTTGACGCGTCCGTCATGAGTATGGTCTCACGGTTGGGGTCGAACAGCGTCAGCTGCACTCTGTCGAGGAGGCGGCTCTTGATGGCTTGAAAGGCGCTCTGACAACCTTGGTCCCACACGAAGTCAACGTTCTTCCTTGTGAGGCGGCGGAGCAGTGACATATGTAAAAGTGTTCGCTATGTAAAAGTGTTCGCGTACACTTCTACATAGGAAATGCACACGGTTATGTAAAAGTGTTCGTGTCTATGCAACTCTGCTCCCTCTCGAGAGTGCTTCTGAGCTTCGACTGGATTCAAACAAAACAATCAAATGGCGACCATGTCATGCTACATGTTGTGACTGCTGGCTACAGTAATGACATAATGACTGTCCACAACAACTGAGCAGACTCAAACTTTGATTGAGCACGATGCCGAACGACGCTGATGTTGTCGACGTAGGGTAAAGCATGCAGGTTTTAAAATTGCTACCTAGCATAGCGAGCACTGTGGATCGTTATCTGCTCGGTGGGAAAGGCATACAATCTTGATGTGACGGATCTGCTTGATGGGGTATACAATCTGTGTGCACCAGCTGAGTTGCGCGGCTTTGCACAGGCTACATGTTGCCTGATTGCCATGTTGCCATGTTTAACAGCAATAGCAGTATACAGATGTAGAACCGATGCAGACACACTGCGCCCCTACTCACACAAAGCAATTAGTTGCAGCAGAAGTGTACACTGCACGCCCCATAGGATGTAGCAGAGGAAACATTGAAATGGATGCAAACACTTTTACATAACTGTGCGTATTGGCTATGTACAAGTGCACGTGAACACTTGTACATAGCGAAGACTTTTACATATGACAACGGGTCTGCAAGCATTGAGAAATTTGGGACAAATGCTGAGTAGTAATTTGCCATTACCAGGAAGCCCATGCCCATGGACGGATGCCACTAGCGCTGATGACGTGTCCCAGGAAGGCGACTTCCAACACTCCGAATCGGCACTTTGGCTGCTGCAGACGGATGTTGACGCTTTCCAGCTTCGGCAGCACTTTTGCTAAAGCTTCGTCCTGCGACTGCTTGTCCCTCCCAAGTCCTGCTTCTGGCCGTCAATCACGTAGACGAGGCAGTCCGCCTCGCGATCGCCCATGCAACCTGTCGTCCAGAAGATGCCGCGCAATCCGCTGATTGGGCTGTTGTCATAGTTGACGATGTTGCAGGGTGGTGAGTCCAACTGCACGCCTCTGAACTTGCGTCAGAACAGCCGGCCATTGAGGATGGTCACCTGTGACTCGTTGTCCACCTCATGGACAAGTCTGACCACTCCCTGGTGAGCCTTGAAGTCAATTTGCGCACGTGAAGTTGCCCTTGCCCGCTGCAGTGACCTTCTTGCTCAGGCAGACCATCTGGATGAACCTCGCTGGTTTGGCCAATGGCTTCTTTTCTTCCTTCATCTAGCCGTTTTTTTCTGACGGCATTTCTCCAGATGACCTGTCGCCTTAAAGTAGTTGCATTTTGCGGTTTTTGCAGGGCACTCGTTGCTTTTGAATCGGAAGCCGCACCCATAGCAGATCAATTTCACCCTATCCGTCAATGGCTGCTGGGACGAACGTGCTGGAGGCGCCTTTGCGAACCGCGTCGCGTTGACCTCACTCTTGTTGCCAGCGATGACAGCAGCAGACAAACGCGCCAACTCCTGCGCCTGAGGAAAGCTGACGAAGCTCAAGTCGACCGTTTTCTTGCCGAGCAGCGCCCATTGCGCTTCCTTGTCTGAGCAGCTGCAGGCCAGCTGCAAGGCCAAGTGGTAGTCGTCGTTGCCCTTGAAGTCCCAGTTGGCGTTGAGTGTCCCCAAGCCACGAGGAAGTCGCTGACCGATTCGCCGTTGGATTGCATCCTGTTCTGAAACTCGTAGTGAGCTCTGACTGGGTTGACCGCGGTGACGAATCGCTCTTTGACTGCAGCGGCAAAGTCTTTGTAGTCCATCTGGTCCATGCGTTCGACTGCTGGATGCGACAGAAACTGGCGAGCGCCATCGGCTTGTGCGCAAAGAGAAGCGAGTTTTTCGCCTCCTCAGACAGCTTGGCATGGCGACCTCGACTCATTCATGAGGAAGACGTGGCGATCGAACAGTCAGAACCAAACAGCGAACTTGGGCGGCGGCGTCGCCTGGACGCTCCAGGAAGCGCGCCGGTGCAGCGATGTCGCCAGGCCTGATGTGGTAGCCGGTGCAGCCGCTGCGCCTGGGGCGGCTTCGTACGGCGCTGGCATTGCTACAGACTTTAGCAGCTCGCTTCGCCACTGATGTGTTAACGCTCAATTACGACTTAAACCGTGTATGTGTATGTGTTAGTTGTGTACAATTCAAGTCTAAGCGAGAACTCTTTTTCACAGTGACTCTTGTGACAGTGATCGAATAAACTGAAATGTGTCATGAATCTAAGCTAGACCTTTCTACACAAGTGCGCAAAAATGTCAACAAAATCCATGGAGGAACGCTTGAGAGATTAACGATCAAACGTCTGGAGAACGGTGGCCCACCCAGTAGTGTACGCAATGTGGTACATATGTTCTCTAGGGAATCCTCTTATAGCGCTTTTGTCCTAACGTCTTTGACGCCTAGCGCCTTTGTCGCGTAGCGCCTTCGTCTGTAGTGCCTTCGTCGCATAATCAAAAGTGGGGGGTAGCCAACCATTTAGTGGCTGGGGTTTTTTGGGGGGGGGGGGGGGTTTTTTTTTTTTTTGTTGTTTTTTTTTTTTAGTTTTTTTGTTTTTTTGTTGTTGTTTTTTTCCTTCCGGGGGCCTTTAGGGGGGGGGGGGGTTTATTTAACCCCGGGGAGGGGGGTTGGAGGATTTGTATTTTATAGTGGTACTTTTTGGTCACGAATAGGTCAAAATAGTGTTACATAGCTAGCTGTTTTATGTTCAAATATCACTGAAAAGCATGGAAAACACCAACATTTACTCACTTGTATCGTTTTAGACAAGGTGAAAATCGCTTGGGAAAATTCTGGGGCGTGGGTGGGGGGGGGGGGTTGTTGTAAAAATAGTGGGTGCGCCAGTTACAGGTATGCTGTGTGGCAAAGTAGTTGGATTTTCCTAGGTTTCATTTTTTTTTGCTGTGCCCTTCATATTGTGAGTGTGATAAATTTGCACCATCTATTCAATGCGGCTGACAAATTTGTGCGATAGGCCATTCCATTTGTGAAAAAGAGTTGTATCTGCATGGCATTGTTCCTACTTATATCTCCCTAAGTATTGTTCTAGGAGGCTATCGAACGCGACAACATTTTCCCCGGCCGTGAGTGGAAATTCAAAAGGGAAACTGATGAAAATTTGGAAAATTGGGAAACAATTTCCGGCGAAGCTTGGATTGGCGGCGAGGAGCACTGTTACATGGAGACACAGGCTACCGTAGTCGTGCCGGGTGAGTCGGATAATTTGCATACTATGCTAACCATACTGTATTGTATGCACGTTGGTGCGTTTTGTCGTGTAAGTCTCCCTGGATTGCCAGTGCAAATGTGGCATGATGTGATTTGTATCTGTATTTTCAGTTTGTCAGTGCAACACACGTGGCGATACAACTCACAGACCCAAGAGTTGAGCGTTCCATGCAGGCGATGCATACTCAAGGGTGCTTCTGACAAATGAGCAAAACAGTAGTCTCAGGAGGAAGACCCGCAAGCCTCTGGTGTGAAAACAGCTAAGAATCACAGAGGCCTTTTAAAGCTAGCAAAGCTAGCGAGTTTGTTACAATGTTTAGTGAATCGTAACTCCTTGCTGATGAGGACTCCCAAGTCACGCATTGAGCTGTTTGCTATGAGCTCAGCTCCACCAAGTTTGTAGGTGTTCCTGGGATCATTCTTTGGTGGAGAGCACTGCGCACTTTTGAACAGCCATCTGAAGTTGGTTCTGATTGCCCCATTTGTAAACAGCATCCAGAGCAGATTGCAGCACTTCGCGATTTGCAAGAGTTTTGCAGCGGAAGTCCAATTGCAATCATCTGCAAATAGCTTAATACAAACTTACAACCTTGGGCAAATCGTTAATATAAAGATCGTTAATAGGATCAGTCCTATCCTATGACACTACCTTGAGGTGCTCCACTAGTGACTCTGACAGTGCTGGAATAACTGATTGTATGAATCCCTGGTTGATGTAGCGTACTGCATTGCATGAAGGAGTGTGCGCGCGTGCGTTGCAAGGCAGCGATAGAGCGGATTTGTGCTAAACGCCATTGGGGCATTTATTTAAAATTTCACGATGCTCTTCTAGCTATTTGTTTTGCTTTTAGGCAAACGTTTTGTAACATGTCTATCTATTTATAATTACTATTATTTTTAGAGTTATTATATGTTTGTCTTAAATGCAATAAATTTAGGCGAAGGCCAAGAATGGACGGTCTATTCGGCTACTCAGTGGCCAATGCTTGTGCATTGTTTGGCGGCAAATCTTCTCGGCGTCAACATGGACACTGTTGTGGTGAAAACGAAACGCTTGGGTTTGTATGTAGGGACATAATTAGTGTCTCAATTAATCTTCTCATTTTCTTTTATTGAAAGTCAGAGTGAGTGCCCGTCTGTTTTTAGGAGGCGCTTTTGGCGGAAAGGGGGCGCAATCGGTGTTTGTCGTGGGGCCTGCTGTGGTCGCCGCTGCCAAGTATGGAGTCGCGTGCATTCTTGCGCGCGCGCGCGCGCACGCAATGGCACGCACGCACGCGCGCACGCAATGGCACGCACGCGCCCACGCACCGGCGCGCGCACGCACGCAACGGCACGTACGCGCGCGCGCACGCACGCAATGGCACGCACGCAACGGCACGCGCGCGCGCACGCACGCAACGGCACGCACACACGCAGTGGCGCGAGCGCGCACGCACGCGCGCGCGCATGCACGCACAGGCAGGCAGGCAGACAGTTTTCAGATTCCGTCGTGCCGTCAGCGTGCAGCTCAGTCGCAAGGAGGACATTACGGGCACAGGCAAGCGCCACCCCGCCCATCTACAGTACCAGGTCTGGACCCCTTTGTTTGATTTTTTCTTTTGCATAAAGCGAAGTTAACTTTATTTTTGTAAGGTTAATTTGTAAAGGTGTCCTTCACAAAGGAGGGATTGCTGCTTGGCCTGGACGCTACCGTGCACGTCAACTCGGGAAATACCGACACGAACGCTAGCGTTTGTTTTTTTGTTTGTTTGTTTGTTTTAAATTAATATTTTGTTTCGATGATTATTTCTTGTTGTGTGACTTGAAATCTGAGTTGAGAGACTTGCAGCTGAATGAACTCCAAGCTTGTTGATTCGCTTAGCCCCAGCCGGATTGGGCTGACTGGGTCTCATCTCTGCCTTTGTTGGGAAAGTTGCGATAACGTTGTCACAGACAGCGAGGTGGCTATCATACCTGTAACCGGGTCTGGAAGAGTGGGGGGGGGGAGAGTAAATGGCCATTCTTTCTGGGGGGGGGGTGTCTAAAGCAAAAAGTGGGGGGAGGGTAGCTGGCCATTCTTTGAGTTATACTTGTACTTTTGGTCAAAAATGGGTATAATTAGGGTCTAAACAGTGTTATTTAGCTGTTTTATGGTCATATAACAATGAAAAGCACTGAAATACACCAACATTTACTCACTTAGGCTTCGTTACTCACATTACACACATTTACTCACATCGTTTTAGACTGAGTGAAAATCCCTTGGGAAAATTCTGGGGGGGAGGGTTGGGGGAGTTGGAGAAATTCTGCGGGCCCCCCCCCCCAGTTACAGGTATGTATGTGGCTATGGCAAGGTAATTCAGCTGTAGGGTGAGGAGGGCGCTGACGAAATTCTCATCAACCGCCGTCATCAATATACAATAAAACATAGAAATCAATACGGTGGATAAAGTGACGGCGATGCAATTTTGCCCATCACTCAACAGGCATTCGTCCATTGCGGACGACTGCCAATGCTCGATGTTTGTTCAGCAAGTAATTTGTCGCACTAACTACCACCCACAAAATTAGCATTATGCGTTTTCTTCAAATTGGTAAATAAAACACTCTTCTTTGTCCGTTTGAACACGTCTGGGTCGACACGTTGATGAAGCAACTTTAGTTAATCTCTGCGGAGGGGGTAACTTCCATCGCTCTGTTTCGCTGTATTGTTCTTATAAAAAGTATTTCTGTGCCATCGTCAACACTAACAGTGACACCTTGTGCACCATCACATTCTAAAACCAAAAGAAGCAAGAATATGACCTTTTTTAAATTGTATTTTTGTATAGGTAGTTGGTCGGATTGCCTCTCGTCTGGACAGCGTTTACCGTATACCGAGCGCGCACGCCATTGGACGCTGCTGCCAGACGAATCTACCCTCCAATGCGGCATTTCGGGGCTATGGACACCCACAGGTGTAGATGCACATGTAAAGGGTGTTTTTTTATAAATAATTACATTTCTTTTTTTTGAATAACTTGTTTCCTTTGTCGGATTGTTATGAAATTTGGAACACTTATACCCAAGACCTTAGGATTTAGTCTGAAAAAGAATCGTCCAATTCGGTTGAGGATTCCGAGAGTTACGGCGCTCCAAATCCGATGTCTCTTTTTTGGCAGATTTTACAAACTAAATCGTTCGAATCACAACTATCCGGTACTGTATGACAAATTTCAAACGCTAAGCTTTTCTTCTGGTTGGCGCAGTTCGTCTAATACAGTCAGGGCACAGTATTCTCTGCTGCTGCTCGACTGAAACCGCCCCCTCTCCCATCCGACCTCCCCCACGCCATTGCCAACCCAACGGCCCTCTTCTGGGTCCTCCACGTGGCGATCCCTGGGCAATGCTTCTTTATGAGGCGACACAGCGGAGGGGCACTGCTACCATGATTTTCTTAAACATCAGCCCAACACAGCCCCAACACCAGCTCACCAATGGTGATTTTCTTTGCAAAAAGAGGGGCTTCTGATTCGGAGTGCCATAACTCTGGGAATCCTCAACCGAATTCGACGATTCTTTTTTCAGACTAAATCCTAGGTGTTGCGTATAACTGTTCTAAAATTCATAACAATCCGGCAAAAGAAACAAAAGTTATTTAAAAAAGAAAGGTGATTATTTAAAAAAACACCCTACATATGTGCATCGGATGCATGTTACATATGCACATGCTTTTGTTATTCGGAATTTGCAATGTGCGATTGGCTTGTAATCCGCAAACAAATAATAAAAGTTCTCGATACTTTATTTAATTTTGCGCTGCGGCCTGGTGTCTTGATTGGAGATGTATTTTTTTATTGTGTTTTTTTATTAACATTGTACTATTTATCCGCTAATATAGTGTGCCTTGTATTATTTAAATGCAAATTCTTTCAGGCCATATTTTTTGCGGAGTGCATAGTGGAGCGTGTCGCCGCCCATCTCGGCCAAGATCCCGATGAGGTAATTCGAGAAATTTTCGAAATTTGGGAATTTGCAATCTTTTTTAGTGTGTTTCACGTTTCATTCAAGCGCACTATGTATACGCTTGCTGTTTTTTTTTGTGCAAGTTACTGTGTACTTTGCAATGTGGAAAGTTACCACTTGGCAGCGCAGAGATGTTGTCACCTCGCACACGAACAGACAAGGTGCTGAGAATGAGATACACATGAGAAAAGCTGGATTTTTTCTCATTGTTGATAAATGTCTTCGTTTTGGGGTTAACGTATAGCTTCTGAGTGGCAAAAAGGCGTTTGTAAATTATGTTTAGATGGCACAATTAGTAGTTATTCATGCATTGCTTGGTTAGTAGCAAACAGCTTTTTTGTGTGTGCCCCAACC
The DNA here is from genome assembly GCA_030248085.1 of Paralinhomoeus sp. GSCO2_6. NCBI lineage: Eukaryota > Metazoa > Nematoda > Chromadorea > Monhysterida > Linhomoeidae > Paralinhomoeus > Paralinhomoeus sp. GSCO2_6. Next base: position 11,938 of record JASAMY010002852.1, on the reverse strand, counting down.
CAAAACCACCCCAACATAGTGCAGTAACGTCGTACACGACCATTTAGAGGAAGTGGATTTGTCACCATTTTGCAAAAACGTCGCTAAATACGCTTCTAAAGGCTTCAGGGAAGCGCTATTACTTGTGTTTTACATTCTAATAGGTTAAACGTATCCTATAGTACAGATAGTTGTCACCGTTTGTCGTTGCTAAGGTCAGTTTAATAAATTAAAAAAATAAATAATTGAAAGAACTCTTTATTTTTTATGCAACTCTGCATGCGTATAATCCGCCCGACAACATGCACACCGTAAAATATTTAAATCGGAATATCCGCGATTACGCGAAATCTGCAGTGGTTTTGCAGAAATCGAACCCGCGACAGTTTTTTTAGCAATTTTTTATCATTTATTTTAATTTGAAATTCTTTCAAGCTGCGAGAAGGGAACGTGGCGGCGGGCGGCGGGTCGTGGCGGGCGCTGAACGGCGATCTGATCGTCAACGAAAATTATTGGCGCTGCTATGAACGCTGCAAGGCGATCAGCGACTTCCACAGGCGCAAACTTCAAGCGCGACGCTTCAACGAGTGCGCTTTGCTTTGCCTTTGTTTTGCTTGTGACTGATACAAACGTGTACCTTCTTTTGCTGGAAGATGCCCGTCCACGATCCCCCTACCTGTCTGTAATTGGGGCGCCCAACCCATAACAATGTTCACAAGTGTGTTAAAACCTGTCGTCTACCAAGCGAGTGTTGTTGTACGGTACCGTGAAACGCCAGAATAACGTTCAGCTCCTAGGTCTATTTTACTCCCCCCCCCAGAAATTTTAAAAAGCGCCTATTTTATGGTATTACAGTGTTTTTTGTCTAAAAATCGGCCAAAAATGCCTATTTTCCCTTCCCCGACTCCCCCCCCCCCACCCTCCATATTGTCACCCCGCCCCCCAGGAAGTGCTCGACCCCCCCCCCCCCAGGTTCAATTCCTGGTTGCAGGTACTTTGGGGCCCTCACTATTTCCCAAAAGGTTTTCACCATGTCTAAAACGATAAAAGTGAGTAAATATTGGTGTTTTTCAGTGCTTTTCAGTGTTATATGACCTAAAACAGCTAAATAACACTACTTGGAGCCTATTTATACCCATTTCCGGGTTTTTACAAATTGCCCCAATTACAGCTGCTAATACAGTACAAGCATGGGCATGCCTGATTCCAGGTATGCACATGCGGACAAGTGATATTGCATGTACGGTAGCTGCTGCGTGCATCCAAATACGCGAATTCACGCAAGTTTTCAGAGAGCACGCGTATCGCAAACGCGGCATCGCCATTACGGGCACGCGATTCAGTCAGCCGCACGGAATGCCTATGGGACAGGTGCGTGCGTGCGTGCGTGCGTGCGAGCGAGCGTGCGTGCGTGCGTGCGTGCGCGCGCGCGCGCGCCGATGCAATGCGCGCCCAAAAGACACCCATCATCCGCTTGTGTTCCCACACATGCCAGCCCTTCCCCCACCTACCTTTGAAGTGAGCAGTGGTCTGGGGGGGTGGGTTTCGCGGTCTAAGTTCTCTAGTTTTTAAGTTTTCTTGTCTACTGTAGGTGTTTTGTTTTTGGTTTTTCTCTAAGTAGTTTTTCTTTTTTTTTTTTATTTATTTTTTTCTTTTTTTTCTTTTCTTTAAGTAGTTGCAATGCGTCAATTTAAATTTAAATTTGGGGGGGGGTGTTTTTCGCGTTTTCGCTGGTTTGTCTCGTTTCTCTTTGTTTTTGTTTTTTTTGCTATTATTATTCGAAATTTGTCAAGGGCATCGCCCTGGTGACGCTGTACACGGACGGTTCGGTCGGCCTGACGATTGGGGGCACGGAAATGGGTCAGGGCCTCAACACCAAGTGCATTCAGGTCAGCTGGTCTTTGCTTGGTTGGTCTTCTATGGACAACAACGCACTGAGAGGCGCAACCACTTGCAAAGTTATCATTATTCTCGAGAGCTGTAGGGAAGGAATAATTCTATTGATGGTGGGGGGGGGGTGACTCGCGACTGAGTTGGCTTTGGTTGGAAACAAATTCACCCTCTCCTCCTTTTCTCCCCAGCTACTACAGACTACAGATGTCAACACGAATGGGTAACTCGGTAGCGGATGGCATAGTGGTAGAGATTGGCCTCTTGCGCGCACGGTCCTGGGTTCGATCCTCGGTGGAACCACTAAAAACGAGGTCTTTCCCTATCCATGGAATTCTCGTGCTGTCGCTGCCCTAGGCTCCAGATGGCGTTCTTCCGACTGTCTTTGGCCATCTATGCGGCTCTAGACTGGAAGGCGTCATGGAGAAGGGTATGCTAGATAGGCCATTGACGGCCTCCTAGCGTTGCCCCTGATCCAACAACAACAACAACAACAACAATGTTCAGTCCTTCACCTCGGAATAAATCGCAAGGATAGAACAAACTACAGTGTAGGAGGAACACAGCTATCTACGGTAGAAACTATGCGTGACTTGGGCGTCATTGTGTCCAAAGACCTTCGTTTTACTGAACATTGCAACCAGATTAGTAAGGCTGCTGGTCTAAGAGCTTCCGCAATACTAAACTGCTTTCACACTAGAGATTTGAATGTGTTAAGAGTGTTATTTTGCGCGTTTGTTAGAAGCAGTCTTGAATATGCTTCCCCGTGTTGGAATCCGGTCATGGTTGGTAACACAAGGCAGCTGGAGTCAATTCAGAGAACTTTCACCCGAAATATTCCGCAACTACGCCACCTGGCATATGATGAACGGAGAGAGCGCATTGGTCTTCCCCTCCTTGAGCTACGGCGGCTACATGCCGATTTAATCTATGTCTATCAGGGTGTACGCGTCAGCGTACAACCCTAATATGTGACGACTTCTCAATGCGGCTTTTTGAATTTTCGATCGCCTATAACTTTTAATTGCCTGAACGGATTTGGACGCGTTATAGCTCAAACGAACCGCCTTCTTCTGGGGCATCGAACGCGCCATAACGCGTTTCCTTGTTTTGCTGCAAGGGGGCGATACCCCCAAAAATGTTGTGAAAACGCGGGTTTTTTTTTTTTCGTGTTCCCTGCCACTTTTTTGGACCGCCACTCCTGAACGCCGCTAGCGATTGGGCTAAAACTTGGCAGGGATACGCAGTCTATGGTGGCAATTTCTACCTCAAATGCATTTGCTCCTAGTTGCTTCCAGTCTTGAGTTATGGCCGATTTTGCCCGATTTTTTGGACATAGCCGTTTTTTCGGCCAAAACTTTGTCAGCTATAGGCGCTTCAACCGCTCATCGGAGAGATTCGCTATAATTGTGAAAGTTGACCGCCCAGACATGTATCATTTCACTTTCAGCAATTCAGGTCGCTCCGACGTCCATGTCGCCATAGCCGAATTTTTTTGATAGTTCCGACAAGAGTAAAACTCCAAAAAATGCCATGTAAACCCCCAATTTTTTTTTGATTTTCGTGAACAATACGTCAAGGCGAGTGATTGGTAGTCAATGTTTTTAACGTTTAATCAATGGATAATGAGATATGAGCTCCTGAACCTTTAAAAAATGATTTTATTTTTAATTTTTTTTTTATAATTTTTTTGTTAAAGAAATCGGCATGAAACTTTGCAAGCGTATGCTGTATACAATCAGAAATTAATCCCCCAAATGGATTCTTTCTAAATGCCCACAATCTTGAGATCCGGAACACTTAGTAATGTTGCGTCTTGGACAACAAATCGAGAGGTCGCGGGTTCGACTCCCGCTGGTGTCTCTTCCATCTCCTATGGCCCAATGGGAAACCAATCAGTACTGCGTTACCCCACTGTCCCTTCCCATGTTGTTCCCACGACCCACGCTAAATTTTTTCAGTTTTTTTTTGTTTTTCAGGCTTTAGTATATTTTTTTGGCTGACTTTTGGGATGTGCACTTTTATGTGCAACCGCACAAGCCGCACAGGCCGCACGCGCACGCACGCACGCACGCACGCACGCACGCACGCACGCACGCACGCACGCACGCACGCACGCACGTATGTACGTACGTACGCACGTACGTACGAACGAACAAACGCCCGCCCGCGGGCCAGCGGAGAAGCGGTGCGACCGCTGCCAGCAGAACCAGAATCACGCAGTGTCGGCGAAACTGCATTTCCCCGAAGCGCAGCGATTCCTCTTTGTGTGGCTCAACCGCTTCCAGGTCGTGAGGAACTCTGGTAATGAGGCTGTGCTCATGTTCATCTTTTCTTCGACTACTACCCGGAAGTGTTATACATTGCAGATCCACCTCAGATGCAGCGGGACGAGCGACAGATCAATGGCTTCAGCACGACCAACCAAAAAATCAGAGGTGTCCACTTTTGTTCTTTTTATTGAACGAACGTGTAGTGTGTGCATAACATGTTGGTTCGAAACATCGAGTGCTCCTTTACTTCGCTTTATCTGCCAACCTGCATGATATGATTGGCGTCAGTAATCAGTACTGTACGCAGTTTCTGTACAAAGCGAAACATTGGCATACTTTACCATAGGCAAGCAGTGGAGAATGGTGGCCGCTGCTGAGCACAGTGGCAACAGCCCAAGTTGTGGCCACTACGTCGCCTGGATTCCCAGTTGCGCTTCCACACATGGCAGGCAAAACAGAAAGTGGATAAAGGTCGACGATGCCTCTGTTGGCAACGCAAGGGCATTCCCAGCCGGGCTGAAGGGGATGACGCTGCTGGTTCTGGAGGCCCGCCACTAGTGTGCGATGGATATTTTATTTACCCCTTTGCTATGATTTGTGTGTGTGTCAGTGTGTAGGATAGAACATGGGCTGCTGGACTGTTTTCTGTGCACTTGCACGACGACGTGTACCCTTCTGTGTGCCTGCCTGCCTGCGTGCGTGCGTGCGTGCGTGCGTGCGTGCGTGCGTGCGTGCGTGCCGGTGCGTGCGTGCGTACGCATGGGATTCATAGACTACACGCTAACCGCTGAACGTTGTACGAGCGAACCTTTGTATAATGTGGCCAGCTTTAGCGTCTCACGGAATAGCAAGGTAGAAAACGGCGGCTGGGCTCGGTGTTGGAATGATGCGCACGTCTCTAAGCTAGCTGACTCAGCAATAGACAGCGTTCACTTTTCGATGCATCATGCACAACATTTCCTCTGCTTTTCTTCAAATATAATCACTGTTTGGCATCATGGGGATGGCTATGCTATATGGGCCATTGACGGCCGCCTAGCGTTGCCCCTAATCCAACAACAACAACAACAACAACAACAACAACAACAACAACAAGAACAACAACAACAACAACAACAACAACAACAACAACAACAACAACAACAACAACAACAACATTCGTTCGTTCGTTCCATCGTTCGCTCGTTCTTTCGTGCATGTGTGGGTACGCTTTTTACGCCAAAGGAAAAATCTTACGAAAAAACACTGTATTAAGGAAAAATTTGCAGGCGGCTGCAAAAAAAGGAGAATATGTGACGCTCTAATGTTGCAGTCCAGTTTGGAAAAGAGCGGTATTAAGGCATGCCCCACTGCGTTCTAGCCACTTCCACACTGCAGCTGATCAACTTCAGTTTGAACAAACCATGTATATTAATCCTAACCGAACGCCGCAAAACGTCACATATTCGGCGTTTGTTGTGCGAGCCATTTCACTCAGCCAAGCCTAAACACCAAAAACGTCCATCAACTCATAGCTCATCTCCATAACAAAACGTTATCATTGCCCATCACCATGAGAGCCAAAGTATGTTTTGCATAATCAATCGGGGTGCCCTGCTAAAAACTGTGACATGTGGATTCGTGATGATGTACAGTTGGTAATGTGTAGGTAGGCGTCAGGCGAGACGTACATACGTACTACAATCCGGCTCCATTCCCTTGTGGCGTTCCGCCAAAATGACGAACTGTTTGTACAACATTCGTATCTCGTCCCCCAGCGATTTGTGTAGTGCCCTAATGCGTGCGTGTGTGCTGCGTGCTTGCCAGCCTGCCTGTGTGCGTCAGTGTATGCGCGCGTGCATGCGTGCGTGCGTGCGTGCGTTCGTGCGTGCGTTCGTGCGTGCGTGCGTGCGTGCGTGCGTGCGTGCGTGCGTGCGTGCGTGCGTGCGTGTGTGTGCATGGGGGTTCCATGGACATGTGCTAATTTCTCGCATTCGCTCTATGTAAATGTCAGTCAGTTCCAGTCACCGTTACTTTCGCAGCACATTTCCGTTGTGGGCGAACACAACAAACGCCGAATATGTGACGTTTTGCGGCGTTCGGTTCGGATTAATATACATGGTTTGTTCAAACTGAAGTTGATCAGCTGCAGTGTGGAAGTGGCTAGAACGCAGTGGGGCATGCCTTAATACCGCTCTTTTCCAAACTGGACTGCAACATTAGAGCGTCACATATTCTCCTTTTTTTGCAGCCGCCTGCAAATTTTTCCTTATAAAATAATTCACAAACAAACTTCCAATAAATTTGAAGATTTCTTTACCTTAAATAGAGACAGCAGAACGAGGGGGCATAATTTTAAACTCCGTCCACAAAAGCACAATACTCAGTATAGAGCGCACTTCTTCTCGAATAGGGTCATTGCTGCTTGGAATGCCTTGTCGGAAGGAACGGTCAACTCCAAAACTATTATTACATTTAAACATTAAGGAAAAATTTGCAGGTGGTTGCAAAAAAAGGTGAATATGTGACGCTATTTTGTTAAAGTCCAGTTTGAAAAAGAGGGGTATTAATCAAGGCACGCCTCAAGCCACTTACGCTTTGCAGCTGATCAACTTCAGTTTGAACAAACTGTGTATAAAAACTGAACCAAACGCAGCAACACGTTACATATTTGGCATTTTTTTTGTGTTCGCGTGCATAGGAAGGAAGGTGCAGTGGCAATTATTAGGACCTACACACACTGCATTCACATATGCCGCATGACTGAATGCCACTTGGTTGTGAGACAGACAGGAAGGACCCCATGATCTTGCACATGGAACACTGCACGCGCAGGCTCGCACGCACGCATGCACGCACGCACGCAAGCACGCACACACACGCACGCACGCACGCACGCACAAGATGTAAAATGGTGCATTGCACTATGCAAACGTTATGGTTCATCATTGGGTGAAATGTCAAATGTATGACAAATGGAGCCAGTACAGTATGTATGCCCACACATCACTAACTGTGGTGGCAACCCACATGTCACAAATGTTAGCAGAGTGCCGATTATTTATCCAGGAAGTTCGGCTGTGCTAGATCCATGGTAATGGCCAATGGCAACGCATTGTCAGAGAGAGATGAGATGTGAAAGGGTTGCTGTTGCGTTTTGGCTGAATGAGGGTGGCTCGCACAAAAAGTGCCAAATATGTGACGTGTTGCTGCGTTTGGTTCAGTTTTTATACACAGTTTGTTCAAACTGAAGTTGATCAGCTGCAAAGCGTAAGTGGCTTGAGGCGTGCCTTGATTAATACCCCTCTTTTTCAAACTGGACTTTAACAAAATAGCGTCACATATTCACCTTTTTTTGCAACCACCTGCAAATTTTTCCTTAATACAGTGTTTTTTCGTAAGACAAGCATTGATGCGCAAAACCTATGCAGGCACGCACGCACGCTTGCACACATGTATGCACGCACGCAAGCACGCACGCTCGCACGCGTGCACATACAGACATACAGCAGCAGACCAGAATGCACACATGCCCCAGCGTACCAAAAAAAAGCAAATGTAGCGTGTCCTGTGGAATCCCCCAATCGCAGTAGGAGACACACATCGTATAGAAACGCGCCAAAATCGGCTCAGATAATCAAAAGTTATAGGCGATCAAAAAATCCAAAATCCGCTCGGATACAGTGTACACCCGGACAAAGAAGTGTGCTGCGCGTTACTTGCAACCGGTCTGATGGACATGTGCGTACGATGGCGCGATTGAAGCGTATGAGCGTGTGTGTGCGTGCGTGCACGTGCAGTTTTGCTATAGTGCTGCACCATAGGCGGTACATTATGTGCGTGCATGCGTGCGTGCGCTTGCAGTTGTGCTATATTGCTGCGTTTTAGCATAGTGATGTATGAAGCATAGTATGAAAATGATCGCTATGACTAGGCGGTCAACTTTCGTGTTTTAACCGAAATGTTCCGACCTACCCACATTGAGTTGTTTGTGGAGCACCCCATTTGAAGGTGTGCGTGCGTGCGTGCACATATGCAGTGCCATATTGGTTCGTCGGAGGATAGCGATGTAAAGAATCAAAATGATCTACACGTGCAAGCGGTCAACTTTTGTGTTTTAGCCAAAGTGATCCGACGTACCCACATTGAGATATAGCGATTTTCCCGGAAGTGAAAATATTTTGGTGTGTCGGAGCGCGTTGGTACTAAGGAATGAAATGTTCCCCACCGATCGGTGATCAACTTTATTATTGACCTCAAAGCCATCCGAGCTGACCACACCGAAATATCGCCGTTTTTCATTAATTTTACAAAAGCGTAGACATATTGGTGCGTCTGGGGTGACTAATTTTTTCAATGGGGTCTATTCCAGGTCATGGCGATCAACTTTCTCCATTATAGCGAAACTCTCAGATCAACGGTTGAAGCGCCTATAGAGTAAAAAATTTGCCAAAAAAAAACGACTATGTCCGAGAAAAATCGTCAAAATGAGCCATAGCTGCACGTTGCCATGTCCTAGAGCCGAATGCTTTGGGTGACAAGAATCCCATCATGAGGCGCCAACACCTGCAAAGTTTCATGCCGATCGAGAGTATCGTTCACGAATGGCGGTCCGAAAACCTGGCAGAGAACACGAAAAAAAAAGGACGCGCTTTCGAAACATTTTTGGAAATATTGACCCCCTACAGTAAAACAAGGAAACGCGTTATGGCGCGTTCGATGACCCAGAAGATGGCGGTTCATTTGAGCCATAACGCGACGAAATCCGTTCAGGCAATCAAAAGTTATAGGCGATTGAAAATTCGAAAATGCGCACTGAACAAGTGGTCACATATTAGGGTTGTACGCTGACGCGTACACCCTGATAAACTTTTACAGTAAAACCTTTCAAAATTCTTAAATGGTTTGGTCTTAAATTCACCTTTTTGGGGTCACCTAGCAATGTGTCGCACGTGATAACGTAAACAGTTGGCAGGCGTTGCACCCCCCCCCCCCCTCCCTCCAATTAATACCTTTGGACATTTGTACTTTGTTTGTTGTGACACATGTGTACCCATAATTCGCTCGCTCGCTGTGCTTCGCCTTCGTACCTTTGTAATGTCGTACACCGTGCTTCGACGAATAAAAAAACAAACAAACAAACGCGGCTGTTTGCGCAGTTGGGCTAGGGTGTTGGCTCCAAACCGCAAGGTGCGGAGCTCAATCCTCAGCGTGGCAAGACTGCCAAAAAAACAGTAACCCCCTTGGGCAAGGCGCTCACGCCAAAACTGTGCCCCCTGTTCTCGTTGAGACAATCGGTCTTGAAGGCAGAGGTAACCAATGACCTATGGGTCCCCCTCTCGCCCGAGACTTCGGTCTCAAACCTCAAAAAAAACAACAACAACGGGTAATTCAATCGATTCGAATAGGTGGAGGGCTGAAATTCTGGCAGATCTGGATTAGCTCGTCAGGATTTGCGCCCGCCGCTTCAGATCGCGAGCCGCGCGTTGGGCGTGCCGCGAGATGCGATCACGATTCTGGATCAGTCGACCGAGAAGGCGCCCAATCCCGCGTGCACGGCTGGATCACAGGGATCAGACACGCATGGTCTCGCCACGAAGGTATTCCGTTTTGGGGAGTTACTTTTATTATGAGGCAGTTTTATCATTATTTGTTGAATTAATCAAGGGCCACGCTAGTAGGCCATCAGAGGCCCACAGCAGAGCCACCCAATTAGCCAAAAGCATTCGAAAGAGCGCCGTCTGTAATCTATGGCAAAGACGGCACCGACATATTCGTATTTTAGTAGATCGATCCAGAATCACACACACACACACACACACACACACCAATTCTAGGACGCCTGTGACATTCTCTCGGAAAGATTGGCGCCCTTTAAGAAGGCGAATCCCAGGGGCGCCTTCCGCGACTGGGTGCAGGCGGCCTTCAGAAAGGGAGTCGGCCTCTCCGCCACCGCCACCTCCGTGTATGGGAGCTGGACAATTGCCTAACATACCCGTATACACTCTAATTTGCGTACCCCCTCATACTTATCCCCCTCACCCACCCACCTCCCTTCAGACCTCCGGTTTTAGCCCCCCTCCGAATAAGTCACTGCCAAAAGACCACCTTTTTTCAGTGATGTGTATGTGTGTGCTTTGTGGGGCATATGTCCAGGCTTCAAAGCGCCCTACGTCACCCCCCCCCCTCCCCCCGCACCTCCTAGCGATAGAAGGTTTACAGTTTGTTGGGAAACTTATTAAACGTCATGAGGGCACTTTCGCTCCTTCTTCTTAGAAAACTGACTGCTTGCCTTTCGTTCTGTGGGAATGTGCCTCAATGGATAGATCAGAATTTTTAAAGCGATTTATTCTTTTTTTAATTTCAAATGATTTCAGCCCTAAAGACCATTGCGAGCAGTACTTCATCAGTGGGGTTGCTTGCACCGAGGTCGAAGTCGACTGTCTCACTGGAAGTCATCAGGTTTTGTTTCTGTACTTTTTTAAGTTTTGAAATTGCAAAAAAAAATTGCAGATTCTGCGCACCGATATAGTAATGGATGTGGGGGAGAGCCTAAACCCGGCGGTGGACATCGGTCAGATTGAGGGAGCGTTCGTACAGGTCTGCTCTGTTTGTCGAATATACGTATAGACTGCACGCACGCACGCACGCACGCACGCAGGCACGTTGCAGGGCCTCGGTCTGTACACGTTGGAGGAGTTGGCCTACGACGCCAGCGGCGGCCTGCTGACGAATCGCTGGCGAAGTGCCAAATTCCCACGCTGCTCAGCGTGCCGCAGCAGTTGAACGTCAGCCTCCTCGAAGATGCCGCCACGCCCGGCATTGTCTACTCGAGCAAGGTGCTGCTGGCCAGCCTCTGAAGTGGGGGGAGGGTCGGAGACCATTCTGGGGGGTGGGGGGGGGAGGAGTAAGCAGATTTGAAGAGCGAGGGGAGTGTCAGAGGGTAAAAAAGTGTACCGAAATAGTGTCTAAATAGGCACTTTATGGTCAAATAGGCTATAAATAGCATTATTTAGCTGTTTTAGGGTGAAAAAACACTGAAAAAGACGAAAAGTACACTACTTTCTATGCTTCTAGACAAGTTGGAAAACTTCAGGAAATTTCTGGGGGGGGGCTGGGTAGGGGTAAAGCTACCACTGGGGGGGGGGTAACCCCCAGACCCCCTCCCAGTTACATGTATGACTTATCAGTGGCGGCGCATTTGATACAAAGATATACATTAGAGCAATTTTCTTGCATCTTACCTGAAAATTATCGATTGTACTTACCCCTAAACATAATTTGTTGCCTTCCCAAACTTGAATTTCTGGCGCCACCCGACAGGGAAATCCTCGTTAGTGGCTCCATCAAGAATCGAACCCACAGCCGTGTGCGCGCGAGAGGCGAATGCTCTACCACTAGGCCATAGGTTGCTGCCTGCCCCCTAAAGTTGAGCATGCATGTTTCGAAGATCGTACGCTCGTGTTGTCCAGGGCATCGGGGAGCCCGCTCTGGATTTGGCGGTGTCTGCGTATTTGGCCATCCGCAGGGCGTTGCAAGCGTACACTGGACACGCGTGCGTGTCCGCCGACTACAGTCCACTGACCGGGGACAGAATCCTTATGGAATGCCAAGGCAAAGCCTTCAGCTGGCAAGAGGCGAACATTTGATGGCGGACACAGAGAATTGTAGGCATTTTCATTGAGGTGGCCATTTCCATCTTCCTGTGGCATTTTGCGTAGTCATTGAGACATTGTGACCACTGTGACACGGCAATCGTCGTGACCGAAAGGCACCAAGTATCGCGATTAAGAAAATGATTTTACATGTAGCCCCCC